>KN515692.1:2402-14965 GCA_000787155.1 Scartelaos histophorus
GTACAACACCTTTAAAACATGACTCTAAAAACACAAGATTAAACAGTTGAAATAAAATTGTTCAGATAACACGACAAAACTGCACATCCCAGAACTGTGACTACTGAGCTCTTCATTTTTCCAACAAAAATCTCAAAAAACTATTTTGTCTCCAGTAACTTGACATTGTTGGCACCCGCCCACACACACACTGCACACACACACACACACACACACACACACACAGACTGAATCCTCACTTTCATGTGTCTATCCCCAAAGTTCGGTCGCCATCATCGAACGCCTGGGAGAACCACTATGGAGTTATTGTGTCAGCTTTACAACAGCTGGCGAATACAGGCCCAGATGCAAAAGCGCGCCAATAATCTGCTCAAATCCCTTTATTCTTCCCCTCAATCTGAAGACCGATCCGGAACAGCGCCTCTCGGTCGGTCCACGCGTATGTACGTCTCTGACTGGATAACCCCTCTCCCCGCGGAGCCAGTTTGGGACAGCTTTGTTTCAACTGTTATTCAATCTCTGTGAATTGAAATGTAAAAATATGTGATGTGCGACGGGGAGGTTTTGTCTGGCGCTGCGGGGACGATTGCGTAAGAGGTGGAAACTGTTTTGATGCTTTGGTGGAAAGAGTTTGATCATTTTGGACAAAAGAAGAAAAGGAATAAATGGACAGGCTGAGGAGGCTGTTGTATTTGTGGCTGTGGCGGACTTGGGGCAGATGAAGGCTGTAATAGGTGATCAGATAAGTGGCAAAAGTAATGGGAAATTATTAGAAACGTGGTAGTATTATGAGGGAATGTCCTGTCGAGATGAAGAGGTTGAGGAGGCTAATTGGTATTACTGTAAAAGTAATGGGAAATTCTTAAAAAATGGGGTGCTCTTTGGAAAAATCTAAATATTGAAGTATAAATATTGTGTGGTACAGTTGGGACAGATCGAGGTTATGGTAGGTTGCAAAAGTAATGGGAAATGATAATAAATGTGGCAATATTAGGGACAATATCCAGTGGAGGATGAGAGGAAATAATGGAGAGGCTGAGGAGGCTGTTGTATTTGTTGCTGTGGTGGTGTTGGGGCAGATGAAGGCTGTGATAGGTGACTAAATAAATTGCAAGATAATAGGAAATTATTAACACTTAGGTGATATTAGAGGAACTTTCATGTGGGGAGGAAGAGGAAATAATGGAGAGGTTGAAGAGGCTCTTGGTTTTGGGGCAGGTGGGAAGTTATAGTGGGTAATTTGGTGCAGAAGTAATGGGGAATTATTAAAAATGGGGGAAAATTGGGGAAAATATACTAGGAGAGAAGAGGTTTTGCTGCTGTAGAAGAGTTGGTCAGATGCAGCTGTGGTTGAAATACAAAAGGTAGTAGGCTGTGATTGTCTTGTGATTTTTCTTTTTTTTCCCATTGGTGGGTTTGCAAATTTTATGCAATGTACATGTAAAAAAGTAGTAGTAGTAGTAGTAGTTGTAGTAGTAGTAGTAGTAGTAATAGTAGTAGTAGTAGTAGTAGTAGTAGTAGTAGTAGTAGTAGTAGTAGTAGTAGTAGTAGTAGTAGTAGTAGTAGTGAATCATTGTACTGCCTTTTGGGTTTTTTTTTTCCATTTTTAATTTAATTTATTTATGTATTTTCAAGCAGTTTAATGAACACAAGTATGTATCCAGTAGACATAATGACATAATGTACTTTTCACAGATTTTTTTTAAGATGGAAAAGGAGTGGAAAGAAGAAAACGTATTAAATCTCGCTCTTCTTTTCCATTGACTCTTTCTGCACTCATCGACATCAACAAATCTTGGATGAAAACTCACAACGATCGAAAACATCAACATCTTGTCAACTCGAAGCAGAGCCACCCATCCACCTCACTCCGTCTGATCACCAAAGCAGATCTAATCATCCAAACAAGTATTAGAAAATCCAATTCAACGCAGAATAAAATCTCAAGTAGTAGTAGTAGTAGTATTAGTAGTAGTAGTAGTGAATCATTGTACTGCCTTTTGGGTTTTTTTTTTCCATTTTTAATTTAATTTATTTATGTATTTTCAAGCAGTTTAATGAACACAAGTATGTATCCAGTAGACATAATGACATAATGTACTTTTCACAGATTTTTTTTAAGATGGAAAAGGAGTGGAAAGAAGAAAACGTATTAAATCTCGCTCTTCTTTTCCATTGACTCTTTCTGCACTCATCGACATCAACAAATCTTGGATGAAAACTCACAACGATCGAAAACATCAACATCTTGTCAACTCGAAGCAGAGCCACCCATCCACCTCACTCCGTCTGATCACCAAAGCAGATCTAATCATCCAAACAAGTATTAGAAAATCCAATTCAACGCAGAATAAAATCTCACACACCGGCCCAGAATGGAATCGACTATCAAATGAAGAAGTTGTAAGACCAATTTTGGTTACCTTTAAAAGTTAGCAGTCAAAACCTTAACACCATGCACTTTCTTTCCTTTCATCAGCGTCACAGCCATGTGGATTTTTGTGAGGAATTAACCAGGACCAGGCCTCTGCAACATTTTAGATCCCCCTAAAAAAATCTTAAATTACAGAATTTACATCTATAAACAGTCACAACCACTTACATTTGTTCAACTTAATATTTGGTCTTAACTTGGGTTGAATCAGGAGCAAACTCAAAATTATCCAGGAATAAAAATGATCAAAACCAGGTCAAAAACATAGGACTGTATATAAATGGACATGGCTAATCTGCTTTATAGCTGCCATGATCCAAATATGAAAGGACGGAGCATGTAACTATGGAACTTTTTTCTTTTTTTCACTCAATATGTCATTGATTTGCCTGGAATGCTCCACAGTATGACATTAAACAGCGCTACCTTAAATTGATTCAATTTTAGGTGGTTTTATAGTTCAAAAATACCTAGAAAAACAGGTATTCTGACCGTCAGCTGGCTTGCCTCTTCACAGATCTGACCTGCAACTTGATCGGGTTTGGTTTCCCTGAAGACAGAAACGTTTAAAGCCAGACAACGGTATAACATCTCCAAGGAGAAAAGCCTCAAACAACACTCCGTCATAGCTGTACATTTACTTGTGTACGACATTTTCATATTTCTCACACCTCATCAGGGACCAAATTAGAATAAGAGAGGAGATTGTCTTTGCGTTTATGTGTGCGGATGGCTCAGGCAGAAAGCGGTCAATTAAAAGCCTGCATTGATGTGGGGATTATGCTATTAGCCACTAGCAGCATTCTCATTATTGTGCGCCTCTGCTGGGCTCACAAAGACGGAAGGATCCAGAATGTGCATCCCTGTTGATAATGGCTTTCTCAGTCTTTTTGATGAACCTGTAAGATTTTTTTTCATTTGTTTATTTTTTTTCCGTACACAATGCGCCACTTGTAGTACATGGAAAATCATCTGTGTTGCGTGTGAATGCGCAAAAGGAGATCAGGAATGTAATGGGGCTAAATGAGCAGGTCTAAATGGAGTTCTGAATGCAGCATTGTACTTTTGGATTAGGTGACATGTCAGACCATAGTAATTGAGAGTCTTGAAGAATGCCAGAAATAATACGCTCCTACCTTCTTGGTCTATATTTAAATACAGTGTTTCATAGTTCTCTAAAGAAATAAATGCAATCCTAAAAATATGTCAGGGTAAAATGTAAGTTTTAACCTCAAATTCAACTCCTCATTAAGTTAAAATGGATATTAGGAGTTGTATCTACTCGTGCAAATATCGGAAATGTAAAACCTTACTGATTCAAACCAACATTGTGTCCTTGAGCAATACATTTACAATGCGCTTTTCCCCCTTTCACCTGTTTATGAAGAAAATTAATTTATAATGCTATGGACTTGGACACCAAAAGGGTTTATTTATTTATTTAATATTACATTTTTTTGCCGTATTTTTCTACTGATCACACTGTATTGCTCACTGTTGCTTTAAAATGTATAAAAGGCAAATGCACAAATATGAAACCTATTGATTTCTAAATGTAACTAAAACCATTGACTTCCTTTTGGCCAATAGAATACTGTGATAATTCATATATTTATTTATTTATTTTATTTTGTTGTAATTTTATGTAGTATTAGACCTATTATAGATGGTCCAATAATTAACTTTCTTGACACACTGTAGATACCAGAACGTAATTTGATGTAGTATTAGACCTCTTTCTTGACACACTGTAGATACCAGAACAACTTTAGTATTTCATTGTCCTATTTATATATTTCCAGTCAAATTATGTTTAATATGATTCACTTACTAAAGGGATTACTGGGATGTTTCTGCTCTAAGGTTTATCACTTCAAAATTTGTTATACCCAAGAATTCATGTTTTGTTTTTACCAAGCAATAAAAAAAACATTCAAGGCTATATTGAGGCTATATTGTTATTATCATATCTTTTTCTGAGTACAAAACTTTCACAGCTATTTCTCACCTTCTAAACAGCACAGAACATTGATAGTGCGTAGTCTTTTCGCTCGTGCTAATGTATTTTGATGTGTGGTGACAGTCTTAAGTGCTCTCTTAATTAGACCTATGTGTGCGTGCATGTTTGTACTCTTTAGACGCATATAATTAGACCCTTTATCGCCGAGGGTCTCTATATGAATGATTTATGAATTCTGTGTTTTTGTATTTACGGCACACTCTAATGCGTTAACCTGATGACGATTGCTCACTGACTTATTCATCAGGCGTTTACTGTAATTAGCCCAGAAACAGAGACCTGCACTTGAAGCAGCTAAATTGGCCAATTAAGATGTTACGCGCCCACATAGGCCGACGGGGTGTTAAAACGTCAAATTACCAGAAGGGGGCGTATGAAGTCAATGAAAGAGTAAACAGAAGGCAAAGAGCGAGGAAAGAAACAAAAACGGTGTGCATATACAGTTGCGCTTTGTAACTTTTTGGGTAGGGGTCCGTCACCTGCTTGTTTCTATGGATAATGTCGTTTCTGTACCTGGAATGTTCCACAGTATGACATTAAACAACTCTGCTTTACGTTTATTACATTACAGGTGGTTTTAGAGCTCAAAAATGCCTTGAAAAACAGGTATTCTGACTGTGAGGAGGGTTGCCTCTCCGCAGATCGGACCTGTAACTTGTTGTTTAATGCCATACTGTGAAACATTCCAGTCCAGATTTGAATGCAGTACAGTATGTAGTAGTAGTAGTAGTAGTAGTAGCTCAATTGGTAGAGCATTTGTCCACTGATCTGAAGGTTGGTGCGTCGACATCATTGGCAGAGCGGTCAGGTTGGCAGTGCAATTCCAGCTCCCACAGATGAATGCTGTTGTGTCCTTGGGCAAAACACCCATAGTAACACACCTCACCCCGGTGTCTGCCTACAAAGGTATATGAATGTGTGTGTGAATGGGCGAGTGGTGCATTGAAGTTGGAGTGCCATATAAAAATGTGGCCGTGACCGTTTTTTCAATTATTGTTACTTTTTAAATTACAATCGTGTTTTTCTTGCTCAGAAATATCTTTAAAACATACATTCTTAGTGTGAGCGGGGTCACCTCTTCACAGATCTGACCTGTACATTGGCCTGCTTGTCTCTATGAATGGAGGTATGTTAAATGCTATAATGCGCATAAAACTTCCATGGAGACAAGCAACCGGCAGTCTCAACACCCGAAAAGTAACTAGTTTTGGTTTGAATTAAAGCTTGTTCCATTTAAAAAAAAACAAAAAAAAAGTATCTAGTATTTTTTGGGTTGGCGCCATTGGTTGTTTTTAGCCCTTTACCTGCTAACGAACATAACTAAAATGATCTTTTTCTATACTTATTTGTACGATTTGCACTGAATTCTTCTTCAAGGTTGCGTAGTTGAAGCACCGACTTATTTTGAAACGTCTGGTCCTTGGCCAATGCTAAAGCAACAATAGCTTTCCGATTAGTGTCCATGTTTTCCTCTGAATCAGACGCACGAAACATAATAAAACACTTGAAGCTCAGATGTGACGTCATGTCTGAGATCCGAGTCAGATGGATAAACATACGCAGCTTAGACATACTTCATATTTCACAATGAGTGGTTAGAACAGTGGTCCCCCAACCCGAAGGTCAGGGGATAGATTCTAGCTCGGACCAACTTTTGTCTTTGTGTCTTTAGGCAGGACACTTGAACCACTGCGCATGAATACTGTAGTGTAATCACATTTATTCAACTGTCCTGTAACTAGTCCTCATGGCAATAACATCTCCATGGAGACAAGAAGGTAATGGATCGGCAAATGGACATACTGCACTTTATTGCCACCTTCCAATGTCTTTATGGTAAACACTAGTCATGCACATATACAATATAAGTCTATTTTTATCCAGTCCCATGTTTTCAATCTTGAGAGGCCATCACAGCATTCTTACTTCGAGCAGACTCAAACACATAATACTCTCTATTTTCTCAAACACATTTATTTATCATTATGGCTTCGCTGAGGCATGTATCTTGCACTTTGACTATTAAACAACCACATTCCAACATGTCATTATCAGATAGCGAGCATGCGGGGTACAAAAATGGTTTCTTTGCTGCGATTTGCCTGTCCGTCACTCAACGCCAACAGAGAAGCATTATCCAGGTAATGGCAGCAATTGGAGGAAGCATTAGATTAAAACCCCAAAGCACTTAGTCCCTTCGCCGAATATCTCCACAAAGGAAATTACAGAAGCCACGAAAAGCTGTCTCGTGAAAAAGCTTCAGTATTTATACTTTGTGGACGGGCTGTCAAATCAAAACCCGCACCTCGCGTTTCAAGATTTCCATCTCGTAAGACGTATATGCCAGTTTGATTCAGTTGTTTGTCCTAACGCAACCTTGGTTCTGTAATATTCAAAGCCGTCCATCTTTCTGTACTTTGAATGAGAATCGATCATTTTAGTAGTGTTATATTGCAATCTTTTACTTTGATTACGACTTGATACTTGAACACAATGGTAGCATGATGGCTGAGTGGCTAGCACTTCTCAGAAAGATTCCTTTTTGTGAAAAGTTTGAGTTTCCTCCAAGCATCCCAGTCTGACGGTGCACTATGTAACTTTTCTGCAGGTGACCCACAACCTGTTTAGTCTCCATGGAAATGTTAACGCTTTGGTAAAGTATGGTATGAAAGTAATTTGTCTTTTATTTATTTATTAAACTACAGGTGATATTCATTCTCAAAAATATCTTAAAAAACCTGTAAAAACCTGTAAACCTGTAAAAAATCTCTAACCTGTAATTTAGCTTGCAAGTCTCCATGGAGAAGTTTATGCCCATACTGTGGAGCATTCTAGGTACACCTTCATGGAGACAAGCAGGTGACTACATCTACATCTTCAGAGCTCAAAATACCTTGTTTTGCCTTGTGATGTCATGAAGCTGTAGTTTTCAAGCTCAATTTACCATTAGTACCTTTAGTTTGGCCATTTCTAGGACTGAAATTGTTCAAATGATTCTAGTAAAGGTGTATAGAGTCATACAAACATAGTCAAGCTCTCCCCGTGTTATCATGAAGAACTGAGGGCTTACGGGTAAAAATGACCAAATATTTTATCGAAAGTGCCTTTTGTTTAGCCGTTCGTGACAGCATTTTGAGGGCTTAAAAACGCAAAAATCTGAAACTACCCTCCAGAATGAAAAAGTTGAACACGCTCTGTTGTAGCGTTTCCGTCTACACTGCCCAAGATGCAAAACTCTGGTCAGATCTGCTCACGTCGCGTCCACGTTTATGTCACATACATTCAGTACAATAGTGTATCACAGCCAATCCAATCAAATTCCACACACTTTTGAGTCACCGTATTCATGCAGATTTCATCCAGAAAACTTTTGTCTTCTGTTCAGACCATCCTCATATAAATGTAGCCTAAATATGCAGGGTTTGTGTGTTAAAGATTTGTGATTGAAACAAAACACAACTCCAGGTATGCTGTGATGAATAAACAACTTTATATATATATATATGTAATGGAGAGAAGATGGAAATATGAACTCTTTGAAATAACATATATTACTACCGTGTTAGAAGGTCTATGTTAGTGGCCTATTGACGGTATTTTGTTTGCAAATTGTTGTCTTTAAACTTGTGTCAAAAACTGTTCTCAAGACACTTCCTGATGTGTATTTGCTGTGATTTGTTTGTTACAGAGAATCATGCCATGGCGTCGCACACATCGGTGAACATTCGGATACTGGATGTCAACGACAATCCCCCTGAACTGGCGTTACCGTATGAAGCCTCCATATGTGAAGACGCCAAGCCCGGACAGGTGAGTGAAGCAACGTTAGATTTAAAGATGCATCGTGTGATTTTTTTTTTCTGGTTGATCGTCCTTCAAATGCTTTTCTTCATGGAGATGTTATTGCTTCGCCTGGAATGTGGTATGTAGTATGGCATTAAACCTTTCTATCTTCACGGAGCGTCAACCCTTTTCATTCATAATACTTGTTTTTCTAGCTCTGTTTGAGGTATAAAACCACCTGTAATTAAATACATGTAAGGTAGAGCTGTTTAATGTCATACTGTGGAAAATCCCAAGCAGAGCAGTGACGTATCCATAGAAACAAACAGGAGATGCACCAACAACCAAAAATAACAGTGCATCTTTAAGGCTAGATTATTAACAGTTTTTGGATGGAGGAAGCATATATACATCACACATCACACGTGTAACAATATTTTCACTGTTTTGTTGGAACTTGTTTGATTTTGCAAGTTAACTTTGCCAATAGTTTCTGAATATACCAGAATATACCAAAGCACGCTTCAGTGACAGATGGTCCATGTCCATGTGATAAAGGCACATCTGTGGTGGTTTTAATGCTCTGATCTCTGTGCTTTATAGGTGCTAAAAATCCATTCCCACTCATAGAAAATACTGCAACTAATGTTTAACTATTTATAAAGCAAGTGAATATAATATAATATATAGGCAATGTAAACCCAAATCTGAATAGGGAGATAAATGGGTGCAATAGTTAAAGTTAGAGCATCAGTGTAAGATATGCAATGTACGCTGCAAAAAAAGCTTGGCCCAAATTTAGATGTAAACACTTAAATCTATCAGAAAATGACTTAAAAGGAGTGACATTATCTGTCCCTGGAGCAAGATCATTTTACATGACAAGTTATCTTACAATAAACTACCTCTAGACTAGAATTAAGGAGTCTCTGGTAAGCGTTTATGGGCTGGAAATAAATGTATGGATGCTAAGTTTGAGATAAACATACTCAAGTATCAAGCAAATCTGTAACAGTGAATCTAAAATGAACTTAGTGTTGCAGGGGAAAACTATGGTAAATGGACTGTTGCATCTTTTGCCTAAATAAAAGATTTTCTGCCTTCTGTTGAGTCATGTAAGAAATATATGTGACTTTTTTTTTTTTTTTTTTAAGATTATGCAACCAATTCATAACTAGTAAGTAGATAATGAATCTGTAAACAAGACAAATGACCTGATATAGGGTTTAAAATCTTGACAGATCAGAGACATTTGCAGTGTATAATTTGGACAAACTTTGGACAAACCATCTCATGCACTGTTATGTACTGTATATAATACTATATAAAGCCAGATATCGTGAAATTTATTTTGTTGTTATGTGTGGAAGTAGAAGTTGGCAGATACCATTAGCGGTAGGTTCTGACTCTGACAATACAATACATATCATGATATGCATGTCACGAGTCAATATATCACTATATATACTGATATTTAAACAATGGATAATATATTGAAATTTAGCAATAAATACTAGACCTTCATGAGAACAAAATTGTAGGGAATATTACTTTTTTTAAAAAATACTGAATGTAATGAATGAAATTTTTGAACAATGTTATTTTAAAAAAAAATGTTTTGATGAATGTTGAAATGATTCAAGAATTGTGCAATGAAATATCACTGATTAGATTTTTTTCTTACACCCCTAATTAACGGTGCCATTAGCTTAGCACCCCAGCTTGCTGACTCCCCACCTCTAACACGTCTCCGAAAGTGTTGCTCCTCAAACCCGCTGCCACCCGTGTAACTCTCATTTAAGTGTTGGTTTGATACTAAAGTGTTACCTCATATCAAAAAGTCATGAAGTCAAGACCACCAGGAGCAATGGTGGAGGGTAGTGAAGTACAAAAGTCAAAGTACAATACTTAAGTACACTTTTTAGATATCTGTACTTTACGTAAGTGCATTTTACAGTGGATACTTTTTACTTTTACTTTGCTACATTTGAGAGCAAGTATCTGTACTTTGTACTCTTGTAAGACTTGAGACCTGCTGAAATGTTTGAATCAATTGAATCACTAAACTCATTATCAAAATCATCACATTTCATCCTTAAATTGTTTTAATAATCTGCAAAATACTTTCCCTTAAAATATTTTTTTTAAACAGGTAATACTTTTACTTTTTATACATGATACTTTTAGTTTTGCTTGAATATTCTTTAGCCCCACTACTTTTACTTAAGTAACAAAATTGAGTTTAGAAAGGGACAGGGAGACGTCTGCTCAACAGTTTTGACCTCATCACATGACTGTATTATTACGCCCCAAAAGCTGTTCCCTTCAGCATTGTAAGGCATTACTACAAGGAACATACAACATAAATCTTACAGTAAGAAGCAAGGTGTATGGAATTATGTAGCTTTAGTTTTATAATTTAGATTAAAATCCTCCAAGTGACCACTCTTTATTTTGTTGACAGTGCTCTAAAGGAGGCTCATGATAAAGTCTCCTGAAGTGGTTTTCTCTTCATATGTGCACTTTCTCAGGATCCATTACAGAAATGTCAACAGTGCAAATTAGTGCTCAAAGAAAAGGAAGTTTATGTTGAAGCAAGACAAAAGCAATAAATGAAAGTGTGTTTAACCTTTGATTGATTGAATACAGTACAAAATAGTTCACATTTGGTTCAAAGCTAAAAATTGACCGGATCTATATCATCTTCAATTTAAACATGAATAGTTAAAATTGATGTATTATCTAGTCAAAAAATCCTGCATGGTTTAAGAGGCCCCACTAGATTTTGGACAACTTTACCAAATGACAGTCTCATGTTTAATGCTGAATATATGAAGGAGAATATGTCTCCATTAGCTAAGAATAAGCCCTTTCACTGCCGAACCATTGTAAGTTTTTATTATTACATTAGTATTCATTTGTAGTTTATAATCTTTGTACAGCAGCACTATCATTTCAGTTTGATTAATTCGTAATTGCATATTTTGATTCGCGTACATCATATTCACAGATATTTTTTTTCACTCTCCATTCTGGCAAAGGCTCAGTTTCTACAACAGGCACAGAAAATTGTTCTTGAGAATTATTTATTTTCAGTCCATTGAACATTTTTTGGCACATTTTACTCCAATAGACTCCAGTTTTAATTCTGCTATGTTTACTTTGTTAATAAAAGTGATTTACTATCTCCTCATTGATTCTCACATTAAAAACTCTGCTGTAAGACTTTTAATAACTAGGCAATTTATAGCCAGGGATAGGAGGAATACTCTGAAAATGTCTTTAGTTGCAAATTACTGAATTCCCCAATTGAAATGCATTTTGTAACGTATTCCAACACATGGTTCAATCAGAGCACGGCAATCTGAATATTTGGGATACTTTTACTTTGAGTTGTATTATATTGTGTGTAAAAAAGATGACTTGTATTTCATTTTATTTAGGAAAGTAACGTTTGTTTGTTTGTTTGTTTATTTGTTTGTTTGTTTTAAGAATCATTCAAGCTTAGTAACTATTTAAAGGTACAATATGTAACTTTCTGGAGGTGCCACATTGGCAAATCGAAGGTTAAATTATTACGTAAGAACAATTTCAATAGATGTAGACACATTTTATGCCATCCTGTGAGAATTTTGTAGATGAAGGAACAAATTTCCGCGGAAACAAGCAAAAGGAGGCCTTCTTACAGATCTATAGAACCAGGTTTGTGGAGATGCAAGCACACTCATAGTAAGGATGCATGTTTTTCAGTGCAATAAACACAGCTAAAAAAGAAAAAAAAATGTAGACTATCTTTGGCAAAGTTTTTTTATAGTGGCTATAATTGAGGTTAGGCTTAAGCATTAGGGTGTAGGTATTAATTAAGTGGTTATTAAGCTTAAATTAAGCCTTAATAAACTAATTGCTCATTTTAAATGAAGTCGTATAGCCTAAATTAAGCCTTAATAAACTAATTGCTCATTTTAAATGAAGTCGTATAATAAAGTGTCACCAACTTGAACACCGCTTCACAAAACAGACTGAACCCTGCAGACTTTTATGTGCACCATTACCTGTACACTAACTATGAACAAAGCACCTACTATACCTCTGGGTGCCATTTTGCCACTAGCTCTGTGCACTCCTCATGATTAAAACAAATCCAACCATTACAGAGCCTCTTCCCCTCAGTCAACAGGCCCCGCGCTGAGGTGGAGCCAATTATCATGTGCAAAGCAAAGGAATAATTAAAAAGCATGGGGCCTGGACACAGGAGGAGTCAGTATCACGTGTAACGAGGTCGGCATCATCCACGCTTTTAAACACTTACGGCCTGCTGCATGCCCC
>KN515696.1:8866-24102 GCA_000787155.1 Scartelaos histophorus
TCCCTCTGTACACTGCTGTAAGTCTTGTCATTTTGGTCTTAAAATGTTCATATTAATCCTATAAGTTCCTGGAGTTTTTATTTTGCTATTTTGTCTGTTAATAAATCCTTATCCTTAAAAGATAAATGCCATTTTCACTCTCTATTGTTGCTGTTATTGGTTGATATCGGGATCCAACAGATGGTTAGAATCACAGTATGGAAATCAATACTGGAACTGAAAGAGGTGGATCAATATTTCTATCGGCTGAAAAAATCCATGGCTAAATGTTAACCAATAGAGCCAGTTCAGATAGTTTTAGATGGCAGTGGGTATGCTCATTTTTCTTTAGAAAGGAGTGTCCTGTTGCGTGGAGATAAATATTGTGCACCAACAACAGCTGCGATAACTAACCCTCACCACGGAGACTGATCATTAATAAGAGCATCTGAACTCCCCGGACTTCTTTCTAATTGCTGCTTTTTAATTGCCGCTCGAAATGGATTATACGCAAACAAACATCTCCTTAATCCCCCCGAAGCCTAGATGTTTTGATGGGACGCGTAAGCCGACCCGTCTCCAATAGAGGTATCCATCATGGTGCCGTCTCTCCCAGGCCCGCTCCCACCACTTAGAGCGCGAGTTTATGAATGATTGATGGCGGCGAGAGGGCGGGTGTCACGGCGGAGGAAGAGGAGGAGACTTCGGAAGAGGAAGGGCCCATGGACGCTGTAGTCTGTTTGATTAAAGATAGATGGGGCATGTTGGCACCCTGATAAAGAAGCGAATACTGTGTACTTATGTGGTATTGTGGTATTGTCCTTACATGGCCTAAGTATGAGTCTTTCTGTATAGTACTCACGTTCTAGCACAAAGACGTACCCCGAGGCCAATTCATTTGAGCTCAATCCCCACTGTCCTGTTGCGTTTTAATATCGATCACGTGAGCCCAGACTTAGAACCAACGCGCATAATAAACATTTGACTCTACATGATTTATTTCTCACAAAGAGCTTAGGATTTTCTCTCGGTTTTGCTGCCGGGATACTCGATTTTCCATCCATGAAAGGGGAAGTATTTACGGTAACTCTGCCCGACGACTCCGTGGCTCTCACAAAGCGTTTGGCACGTCACTGCTGTTCACTTGTGTGGATTTATGGGCACACGCGCAGCTTTAAAACGGCTTTTTCAGACATGAAAGTCAATCGTGAGTGATTCGCCGTAGCGCTGCCAATCAACTGTTATCCCGAGAATCATAGTGACACGTGTCGCTCTTTCTTACGATTTTGTAGCCCAAAATGGACAGTGAGCAACAACTACTGCATCGTCGCTCTTTCTTACGATTTTGTAGCCTAAAAATGTTTTACAATATTAAATGGACAGTGAGCAACAACTACTGCATTTACAAGTATGAAAGTGAAGCTAAATGTACGACTTACAAGAGAAAAGTTGAGTAATGCAGCTTTAATTTGATTTTTTACATTTTTATCAGTAAAGCTTTGAGGAAGATGTGTGTTTGTGAATGCAGATTTTTGTTGAACGAGTTTTTAAAAAGCCAAAATCTAATGGAGGGAATCTGCACCATTTTGGCTCAGAGCAAGTAATTCAAGAACTGAAGTCAAAGTAATCACCTCTGAATTTGAAAAAGGGTTTAGTTCACATCTGATCACCACATTATTACACATGTGAAATGAGTTTAATGGTGCATCAAATAAGCTTTGTATGTGTGTTTGGAGTAGCTATGATATCAAACATGTAAATGACTTTTCCCGTGATCTTTCTACCCACTTTTGTAACCTATAAACTGCAGTTTTTTAATACAAAGGGGGAGTTGTAAGATGTTATTGGATGCCTGAATCTAAAAGTACTGCCTTTAGCTTTTAAATTTTCAGTTTCCTCATCAAAAACCAGGAGTTGTGTGGTTATTGGATGCTTGACTGTAAAAGTACTGCCTTTACCTTTTAAATTTTCAGATCTATGTTTCCTCATCAAAAACCAGGAGTTGTCTTTTGTTTTATTAACACACAAACCATATTTAGGGTTAGAGTTCTTATCTCAAACCGAAAACATTGTTCCACCTTGTGATATAATGTGGTAATACAGGAATTGCCAATCTCTACAAAATAAAAGATAATTGTGGTAATACAGGAATTGTTATTTTGATTATTTCAGACACGGAATTGGCAATCTCTTTTAAACAAAAGATAAAACATCCTCTTCATGACATCACAAGGTGGAAGAGGGTTTTTTAAGCTTTGGAGATATAAACATACTAATAATAAAATGAAACTATTGCCAATCTCTACAAAATAAAAGATAAAACGTCTCTTCATGACATCACAAGGTGGAAGAGGGTTTTTTAAGCTTTGGAGATATAAACATACTAATAATAAAATGAAACTAAATACTACTCCAGGTACATTTTTGTAGAGGTAACAGCATTTTAACATTGAACAATTTATTTTACATAATATAGCTCCTTTAATACAATATTAACCCTTTGCATATGCTCCTGTTTCCACTTCTTCTATTGTCAAACCCTTAAATGCAAAAAGCACCCTTTCTCCTGTGAGCCTGGGAGTTTAACACAGCAGCGTTGCACACACCCCGGGGCTTTTTCTTATTTGTCTGCAATGCGCCTAAACACGGCAAGAGTTACTGCGCCGTATCCCCCTGTAATGTGTTGGTGTCTTCTTTATGCGTCTCCCATGCATAGGGCCCGGGCTAATGGTCTGCTTTACTCTTACTACGAGTACACTGCTCTCTGCTCTCAGCACAATCGCATTCACATTAAATAATGCAGCTGGCCATTCTTGTACAGATCAGCCTATATCAGCACATTTCAGCTCTCTGCTACACCCAGGAAGAGCTCTGTCTGTTTCACTGTTTACCAGCTTCCAGCAAAAGCATCCGCGCAGTATTGTTGTCATGTGGTTTTCTGTGTCATTTTTGAAGCTCCTATATTACACAAAAAGGATTCTTGTGAGATTTAAGCCATGTTATAATGCTGTTACCACCTCAAAAACATTCAAAGTTGTCCAGAATTGTTGTGTTTTGTTTGAGTCGCACATATTTGGATAATCCTGTAATATTAGTCTGTCTACATCTCAGCTCAAAATGCTCTGTTCTGTCTTGTGATGTGCCATGAAGTCAATAAACACCTAAATGTGCAGGATTTGTGTGTTAAACATGTGAGAATGAAACAAGAAAACTCTATGTTTTGATGAGGAAAAACCTTTATAACATAGATCAGAAAATCTTGTAATATTGGCCCTTTAACTTGAAAATAACTTTATCAATTAAAATTGAAAAATTGAGTTTGTATGTCACTTTATTAAGCACCAATACACTCGTTAGGACAGTTGTACAGTTCAAATGTTGTGCCCTGTGATACACTACTTAAAATACTGACATGCACGGTTTGCTTATGCTTATTTGCTAATTTCAGTGTGTCTGCTGCATAATAGGCCAATTAATCTGTAGTAGACAAGAAAATAAATTCTGATAAAAAAACAGCTCCTCTCCTGCTCCAACTCAAAGATGTAATGTGATTCAGCCACTGGGGAAATATTGCAAAGTTTGTTTTTTTTAAATTGAAATTTTACTCTTGGACCAGAGCTGGATTTTCTATTAAAATCTTATCATATCTGAAATTTCTGGAATAAATGCAATGATTAAAATATGTTAAAATCTACACTTTCTATTCTATTTTGCAACAGAATTAGTTAGTCATAAAAGAAATGTGTACTTGATCTTTGTATATAAAACAATTTTTTTTATTTTTTTTTTTAGTATTTAGTGTTTTATTTAAAATACTCTTTAAAATGTATAGTCTCAGTTGGTTTATAGCTGTTTCCCATTAAACTCGTGTTCTTAACTGCACATTTTTCTTTTTATTTTCTATTTACTAAGTAAGGATTTTAAACAGTCAAGAGTAATTTAATGGTCAATTGGAGCAGCTGCATATTTAATTCCAAATAAATACAGACCTTTTAAGTCTGGTGAATTCAACGTTTTCCAAAGCACATCAAACTGTTCTAATGCTTCTGTATATGCACTAAGACAGAAAAAAATGTGTGATGTTTCGATCAATTGGCGGTGCCTTATTTGCACAGCATAAGCCTGGTAAATAGCCTAAAGACGATTGGGTCGGCTCAGAGCAATCAGCCACAGAGACGCTGCGTTTGAGCGTCCTATTTAGCAATGAAAAGCTCCCAATTAGCCCGGCCTAGACACTGAACAGAGCCCATGCAGGAGCTCTATGTGTTATATCATAGGCTGTGGACACATTAGTGGGTTTGTATTACTGTTTTACCCTCTTCTAGAAAATGTTATATATGTTTAAGGTTAGAATCAGTCTCCAGGATAGAAATGTAAGTGATGTAAAGTCTTCAAAATGCATGCAGACCAAACATGAATGTATATGTATGTGTGTGTGTGTGTATGTGTGTGTGGTGATTTCCCAAAAGCGCCCAGATTGAAGAGTGTTTTCTTGTGGACAGGATGATGAAGTGGTGCTCCAGTGCGTGGCCTGCATTCAGAAGGAGAACCGCAAGTTGTGCCTGGCCGCCGAGGGACTGGGCAACCGACTGTGCTACCTGGAGTCCACATCAGAGGCAAAGGTACGAACACACAGACAGACACGGAGAGGAACCCGCCGCTTTGATTTCTAACAGGCAGTACAAGCAGCGTGGGATGTCTCGGCTTCAAATGTCGATCCACATGACAGGTGCTTGTTTTGGCCAGCGAGTGTGTTGGCAAGCACGATATATGCACCACGGAAAAGTAAATAAAAGGATATATTGTAATACTGCAATCAGTGACAGAAAATGGACTATTTATCTCATTATGGTATTGGCTTTTGCATATTAGGCTATTAAAGACGATGTGATAGAAACAGGGGTGGTTGATATGGCACTGCTATTATTGGTATAATGAAAGCTGAGATTTATTTCTAACGCTGCTGGCAGTATTGTGGATATATTAGGCCAATATTTTTTCTACTGTAGAAGAAGTAGAAGAGAGGTGTCGGTAAGATTACAGAGTCACCATAAAAGTATAACTTGTATAACGTATAAATTGTATTATATAATTTGGGATGGGGGGTGGGACTTCATATTCTATTGCAGCCATGGCAACCTACTTTTACACTGTGTTTTCTTATTCACTTGAGCTGCCAAGTCTAAAAAAATAGACTTTTTGACAAATTTAGACCTGAAATTACAGCAAAAACACATCCAGTTTTTCTTTTACTTTCCGTTGATGCCTCTAGGTCGCTCCATGTTCCCCCAAACACAGTTATGTCAAACAGCTGCCACTTTGTGTTAGTACATATCCTCGCAATGCTGATTTTTGACAATATATTTTGTTCACCGTTAGGTTAGGGTTAGAACATTTTAACATTTGCTGTAATTACATATGATTATGGAATACATTCACTCTCTATGCAAAATAAGCCCCGCCCAAGCAAATTTCTGGAAGTCCCATTTGGAAATATAGATTTTGTTATAAAAAGAAGCTGCAACTTCAGTTTAATTTGTGAGCTTTACTCTAAATTTAAAACTACTGGTAATGATATCAACAAATATCCAAACTGACTAAAGAAATCCATACTGTACCATCCATAGTTAGAAGCAGGTCAAATTTAGCATACAGATTATCCATAGTGAACAACTGGGTCAGCAGATTTCCAAATGTGCAGCTCTTGGGAGGTGTTCTTGTTTGCAGATGGTTTCACTGTGAAATGGGGGTGAACTGATGATAATGCACGGTCCACTTTAAAACACATGCAACTTTATGCCAAACATCTGAAGATACATAAGACCTACATAGAAATGTGTCAGGACATTATTGCCACAAAATGTGTTCTATTGATATCATGCATATATCTGCATGCACGTGTAAGCCAGAATGTTCATCAGTTACCATAGTTACACAATGCACACATTTACAAACACTGACAAAAAAGTTTAAGATTGTCTGAAAAGTGGATTTACAACATATTTTCAGGAGCTTGTGATCAATACAAGTGCTCATGGTCCTGACTTTCCAGCTCACCTGTTAAATCAGGTTTTTTTATGGTTAGGGATAGGGTTAAGTGTTAAAACTCAGATAAACCACAACAAAAAAGTCTAACAAACCCTCAGACAGAACATGCCTACAGTTAGCATCACACTCCTAGGGAATTAAAATTATACACTACTTTATTCAAACACATTATATATATTTTCTCGGTAGTTATGCAATGTCTGTTGTTTTTACTCACGTGTTTAGCTCACACATTTATTTTGTAGTCAAATAAATGTCACACGAGGCAGTGGACTGGAATGTGGATCTTGTGTAATGAGAGGTTTAGCTCAGTGAGACATGCGCGCCATGGAAACGCCAGAGCAAATGTTGATGTTTTGGTCTAACAGGCAGCAGACTCCAGCCTGGGCGCACAGCTCTGCTCGTCTTCAAACACCACACGCCCTCATCCCACAGACTGGGCTTTCCCAGTGTAGAGGACGTTTCATGACCATTACAGAAACATGCAGACAACTTTGTGTAGTCATAATTCTTAGTTCCAGTACATTTCAAGATATTAAAGTGACAGTGCTTCATGTTTTCTAATTATTACTTTGTTTGCTGTGTTTGCAACTAATTGTGCTGTGTTTGCAACTAATTATTGCTCTGCTGCACCTTGTGATGTCATAAAGTGGTAGTTTTCATGTTAACTCCTTACATCTTTACAGCTTTCATGAAGGTGTATGGAGTTTAAAAACACAGTGGAGCGTTACATGACTTCACAAGAAGTGTTTTCAGGTTAAGAGAAGAACTCAGCCTAAATATGCAGAGTTTGTGTGTAAAACTTGTGTGAGTGACACAAAACTCAACTCCAGATATGTATTTGATGAGGAAACAACATAGATCAGTAAACAGCATAATATGGGTCCATAATAAGGGCTCCATCTATGAAATGTAGACAGAATAATAATGCAGGATTACTTAACCTGTTACATGCACTTTAAAGGTTGTATTTTTAATACCAAATGGCAATCAAATCATAAAAAAGTGGGTTTTCTCACTTACAGTAAATTGGCATATTGTGCAGGATGCCCTGTAAAAGCAAAAACTGTTGTTAGATTGAAAGAAACCACCATATAAAAAATTTAAATAAAAACTGACTTACAAAACCATGATGTCTAATTCCAGCCCGTAACGTCAGCAACACAGTGACATCTTTCATCTTAAGCATTTTCCACATGTGCATAAGCCTCCTCTCTCTCCTAACAGCCCCCCACAGGAGCTCCAGAGCCTGATCATTCCCCAGTATGACACCCCTGCATGTATTTGATGGATTGTTTTTCATAAACGCTGGTGTAATTGCCCATAGGTTTTATTGCACACTTGTAACTGCTGACACATCTGCTGCGCATCTAAGTGCAAAGTTTTAATGAGCACAATTGAATTAGATCACATTGTTTGTAATCAGGAGGGCGCACTGTTCAATTCTCTATAAGCGATCCAAATGATGAGCTCGCCGTGAGAGAGGAAAATCCGCAAGTGATAGAGCTATTACTTGTCATTGATTGGCTCCTGAAGGGAAATGGAGATGGCCTCACCTCTCCCAGGTCTAATGTGACATTCGTTTGCACTGCTAATGGGCCGTCCACATCGATCCTCTTTTAATTTTGATCTATGATTATGAATCCCACAGAACAGCTGCCGGTGTTTAAAGGTATGCTTTGAATCACCGAATTACCACACACATATTGAAATATTACATATGTGAGGTGGCTATAAAAGCTACAATAATGACATAGTTTTAAAAGATACAAAGCAACTGCAAGAGACGTACCAATCCAGCGTTTTCTGTTCCAATACCAATGGCAATACTTTGGATTTAAGTATCCAATGCCAATATTAAACATTCTGGTGGATTGGATATTGGATATTGTTACGGCCCCAGGCCTTCAGTTTGTATTTTTGTGTGTTTTGCTGCCATTTTGTTCCTGCTGCCTGAGCCCTGGTCCCTGATTGGTGGAGCACCTCTTCACCTGGCCCCGCCTCCAGCCTCCTCCCCCTATTTAAGAAGATCACAGCTCCTGTTCAGGGCTGTGGCCTTTGTGGCCAGTCTGCCAATGTGTCTCATTTGTGTCAGTCAGCATTTATGTGACTTTTGTGTGTTGAGACACTCGGTTTTGGTTTAGTTCGTTCTGTTTTGTGCCTTTTGATTTGATCACTCGATTCTGTTTGTGGGTTTGTGGTTTGCTTTGGGACATTCGTGGTTTTGGTTTATTTTTGTGTCCCTTAGTTAATCACTCGTTTTGGGAACTCACGTGACCCGTTTTAGCACAAAACTTGTTTTATGTTAAACCTGTTGTGTTGTTTCTTAACTTGGTTTAGTTTATGTAAATATTTTACCATGTTTTGTTAAGTTAAACCTTTTACACACCTGTTAATTAAACCTTACTTATTTATTCCATTTTCCATCTTGGTGTTTTTTTGTTACTTCCCACACCCTAGCAGAGCTGGGTCGTAACAGATATCCAAGATCCAATCCACCAGAATGTTTAATATTGGCACCAGTATTGTATCAGTGCATTCCTGATACAATATAGAGATATAGCATAGAATGTATTTTTTCCCAATAAAAATAATAAAAGCACATTTTCTTTTTTTGACAATATGTGCATGGCTATTTTCCTTTTTATCATGACAAACACTTTATTTACAGCCGTTTGATTACATATGCATGTGTTTCACAGTGGAGTGCAGACTGCCCAGGGAAAATCTGCAATAACATAGATAGCGCTTGTACGCAGATTCTGCTTTCCAAAGAAACCTGGCTCTGTCCACTCTGCAGCTCTTAAACGTATATACAGTCTGAGTCAAAGATATAGACATTGTGAGCAAAGATGTTTTCTGTTGTCTTTAACTGTCCGCTCCAGCCCTCATACTCTTAGTCCACCAGTTTGTTGTTTATGTGTTGCTTCTGATCCTTTCACCCAATATTGAACGGTAATTACCCGTGACATATGTGATGGATGCTTTCTATCCAGCACTCCGTCTTCATTGCGTGGCATTTTTATGAAAAGCCAGCGCGCTACCTCTGGGATCAAGAACAACCAAATCGCAACAAATCCAAGATGGCACTTTTGGGGGAGAGCTAAATTAGATTCCTCTTTATTTTTATTTTCGTAAGCTTGTTACCGGATAGAAAACTAGACAAAGCGAGGAAGTGGTTGATTTAAAGAACGCGCGGTTCAAACACAGCATCAATCAGGCTGAGAGGGGCAGTTTGATTGTGATATATGGTCAGGCTACCCCCTCTTGTCACTGTCCACTGAAGGGGACCTGCTTACCCGGCTTTACATAGTGGCATTTATGTGTAGCCTTTTATATCTAGGAAAATTCTGTTACATTTTGAGGAATGTTCTCTTATGCAATACATAATTTAAAGGCACACTATGTCATTTTTTCCACCACAAGTTGGACCTCATGGAGACGCTACTGCTTTGCTTATAATACTACACATTATGGCATTAAATTTATCTCCTTTTAGACAAGCTGGTGGAATCACTAGGCGATTTACATTTCTAGATCTGTGCAGAGGCAATTATTCAAAGACATTTTGAGCAACATTTTTCGGGCTATAAAGTGCACCGGATTATAAGGCGCCGTATCAAATAATATGTCAATTGCGTCATTGTCCACACATAAGGCGCATCAGATTATAAGGCGCAATTTACAATAACTCTCAGTTGTAGGCTAACACAAAAATACAACTCAACTCGTGCGCACACCTTAACGCAAAGGGGTTATAACTCGTGCGCACGTATTAATATCTTGTGCACACGCCTTATAATTCATTCCCACGCTTATTATTTTTATATTCACCACGTCCCTTCTACGGCTCCGTACAGTCGCCCTATATGTCGCCAACATATTACTCCTCCTGACTCGCGGAGTAATACGTTATTAGCTGTAATGTGGACAGCATAAAAACAGTTGCATTGGATTATAAGGTTGATTTTTTAAGAAAATGTAATGATTTTAGATGCTCCTTATAGTCCGAAAAATAGGTTTCATTCACACATCACTCACCGGTTGAAATAAAATGCCTTTATTCATTTACTTGCCGTAAATTAATAAAGGCATTTTATTTCAACCAGTGAGTGCCTTGGATTTTTTGCATCTTTAAACTGACTTCCCTCCCCAAAGACACCACTGTGTTTTTTCTACTGTGTATTATCCTCTGGAGGTCCAGGAAGTGCTCCTTTTGAAACTTTTCACACATCACATATGTTTAACACAAAAATCCTGCATATTTAGGCTGAGTGCTAATCACTACTGAAATAAAGGTAAAATTTAGCTGTTAACTTGAAAACTACTGATTCATCACATCACAAGGTGGAGCAGAGCGTTTTGAGCTTTAGGGATGTAGACAAACTAATAATAACGCATTACTTAAACTTAAAATGTGTGAATAAAACATTATAACATGGCTTAAAGCTCCAAAGAGTCAATTTAGCGCAACTGTTAAACATTACAGGAAAAGACATCAAATCTCCATGGAGACAAGCAGGTGTGGCCCATTTACCGGAAAAGTTACATAGTGAACCTTTAACTGCATTTTTTTCCATTATGGAATTGGTCGTAAAGTAAACGTTATGGTACAAACCCAGAGTACTGATGTAATAAAACTGCCTGAATGTGCTTTTTGCTTTGGTAGTACTTCACAGGAGTGGGCACCCTTAACCTCCCCCTTGGGCTCTGAACACTTCACACAACCCCCTTTCTGCAGTTAGGGTCAAAGGTCAGCTGTTACTAAACCAGTGAAGCCAGGGTAAGACTCGGTTACGTCCCTACAGACACATGCTGTATGAGGATTAATGGTTAGTACTGATGTGTATTTGGCTTTTGCAAATTCACCAACAAAATGTATTCAGTGTTAATCCTATGACTTTTGTACATGTAAATGACAATACTACAGGGCGCCATAAGGAACAAACTATGAGAAGAGATGATTTGTGCGTATGCTAAATTAGCCTGGTCGACTAAATGGATCCAGTGCCAAAGCAAAATGTTATGTAAAGGTTGAAAAGTCAAATCAATAACACTATTCCAAACCACTCAAAACAGCATATATTGTGAGCCCTAATTACTTGCATTGGTGAAAGTTTTTTGGCTCCTAAACAGTCCTTAACTGTATGGAGGAGCTCAGTTTTTAATGTTAAATGATTTGAAACATAGATGTATGAAATCACACTAAATGATAATTGATAGGGACATAAACAACATTTAGATCTACTTTTTTGAACTTATAGTGTGAACTATTCTGTTTAATCTCTTCAAATGAGGAAATGTGTTGTTCTCTGTGGACAGAATAGGCGACTAGTCTTTTATTTTATTTATTCATTATATCCATTTATTTATTATTAATATTGTAGTACACACTCTCACACACACACACACACACGCACGCACGCACACACACACACACACACGCACGCACGCACACACACACACACACACGCACGCACGCACACACACACACACACACGCACGCACGCACACACACACACACACACGCACGCACGCACACACACACACACACACGCACGCACGCACACACACACACACACACGCACGCACGCACACACACACACACACACGCACGCACACACACACACACACACGCACACATGCACACCCACACACCCACATGCACGCACACATACAAACACACACCCACGCACATGCACACACACACACACACACACCCACACACATACACACACACACACACACACACACACACACACACACACACACACACACACACACACACACACACACACACACACACACACAGATCCAACTAATAATGCCTGTAGCTGTAAATTAAAGAAAAAAAAAAGCTAATAATAATAATAAAGAGGGTTTGTCTGGCTGAAAATAAATAAATAAAAGTTGTTGTGTTTGTGAAATGTAATGTAATCCCAGCTGCCTGCGCTAATTGGGTTCTACAGAGTTAGCACTGAGGCTAGAACTGTCTGAATGAACCAGTTTGGGGCCTTTGGATGCTCCGTAAAGAGGCCAGCAGAGGTGTGTACGTTGCATCATTTATCTCACAGCTCTGCCACACACTTCACGTCTATCTCCTCATTCTGTCACTGTATTTTCTCCCTCACTCCTTGTTTTGGCCTGCTTTTCTATTTGGGCATTTGTACTTTTCATTATCCCCTCATAAAACTCCACACTGGTCTTGACTTATTTCAGCGCAGACTGACCTGAGTACACTTAATCTATTTTTAAAGCACGTTTTAATGAATATCGCCCACTCAATTAAGACAACCTCGCTTCAGGAGTGGGGAAAACGGACGACTCAGCATGGTTTTTATGAGTGAGTATCTAATCCAAATATCCCCTATGGAGCAATTTCAACATACGCCTCATATCTGGGAATGTTTTTCGCTTTGGTTGCACTATTTTTTTTTTTCTCAGGCACTTAATCAAAATCAGAGTTGACGGGAGACTGGTTGCCATGGCGATTCTTTCGTAATAGGTGCTTGGGTTAATGAGAGAGCAGATGCAGGTGTATTGGTCGTGAAGGTGTTGAAAAAGCCGGATCAGAAAGTTATATTTTGGTGAATTTCAACTCACATAAGGATGGTCCATAGATCTAGAAAAAAACTGAACTTTTTTGGGTAGAGGGTCAGTTGCTTGTCTCCATGGAGATAGTATTATTTGGTCTGAAATGTTTCACAGTGTGACATTAAACTTTAACATTAAACCATCTCCAATTCACTTGATTATGAGTGTTTTTACTGCTCAAAGAATATGCACATATACAGTCAGTGGACCATCCTTTGCATAGATCTGACCAGTATCTTGAGCTGGTGGCATCTCCTGCTTGTTTCTATGGAGATAGTTTAAAGTTTAATACTATACTGTGAAACATTCCAAGTAAAACAATTGCAGAAAAGTTACATAATGCACATTTATGGATTCAATAACATGGACTTGAATTAACTACACTTGTTTTATAACGTTAATGCTTTGACTGCTTTCATATCACAGAGCATCCAAACTATCTTGCACGTTTTAAATCTTTTTTTCTTCTTTTTTTCATAGTATGTCCCTCCAGACCTGTGCATCTGTACCTTCGTGCTGGAGCAGTCCCTGTCCG
Source organism: Scartelaos histophorus (assembly GCA_000787155.1). Lineage (NCBI taxonomy): Eukaryota > Metazoa > Chordata > Actinopteri > Gobiiformes > Gobiidae > Scartelaos > Scartelaos histophorus. The sequence goes on from KN515696.1 coordinate 22,023, forward strand.
TGCGCGCTCTGCAGGAGATGCTGGCCAAGAGTGGACAGAACAGCGAAGGGGTGAGTTTTATTTGTATGTTTATCCATCATATGTACTATGCTACCTATTGTTTAATGTTCAATAGAAAGCTTAATATTTTGTAACATTCAGTGACTCCTAAGTGGATTACTGCAGACATGCCCCATTCCAGTGGCTTTGGGCCTGCAGGTGCGTGCCGCTCTACGGCTCAGTGAATATAAATGACTCTAGAGGTAATTCCTTGGCATTGTGCAGCTGTTGTGTGTATGGGAATTGAACCAGTGCTTTCAAATGCCAAATAGCTAAACTTTTTACAGACGTGTATATTTTTTTAACTTGAAAAGCAATGAAATCCTCCTTTCTTTTCTTTTCCTCTTTTATGTATGATTGATCATTTCTTACTATGAATTATTTCTGGTTTATCTAAAGTGAAGGTCATAAAACAGATTTGGTATATTATACCTGAAGGTAACATTTCAAGTAAAATTAGAAAAGCTTCTTTATACAATCTTTCCTTACAGCTAGAAAGCCAAACCACCATGTACCAGTAAAAGTATTAGTGAAAAGTATCCATTTCTGTAGTTATGTATTTAAAGGTTCTATTAAACAAATTTGACTCTTGTGAGCTTTAAGCCACGTTAGAATGTTATGTTACATCCTCAAAAACATCCCTGGAATTATGTTTTGTTTCATTCACTCATGTTTGAGTAACCCTGGTTTATATGTCTGTTGACATCTTTACAGGTAAAAATACTCTGTTCCACCTTGTGATGTCATAAATTGGTAGTTTCCAAGCTCCTTTTACCTTTAGTAATGGAATTTAGTCATTTTAGTAATTCAGTAATGGAGCACTTCCTGTATGACACATGACATCACAAGGTGAAACAGAGTGTTTTTGATAGAAAGAAGCCTAAATATAAATGTTTGTGTGTTAACCATGTGTGAAGGAAACAAGATTATAACAGAAATGAGAAAATAGCATAATGTGCGCCCTTTAACATTTGTATAATCTAATCCATACAAACTAATTTCTTATTCAGTTTTCCATAATGGGACCATGTAACCTTTAACTACAATGTGGTAATAATCAATGTCCACCCTGTGTTGTTCGTAATGTCCTTTATCAAATGTCAGATGTGTAACTCATTTGTATCTACTATTCTGTGTGTAAATTCTCCATCCTCTCCACTATAGGCACGCAGCCTGGATCGATTGGTATGTCCACCATTCCCACCCAGTCCTAGCTGATACTTTGCAGTGACATCACGCTGGGGGTGTTTTACTGTATTTGCATCTGTACTGACTGCAATGTTCAATTACCATGGAGACACAGTGCACATATTAGCCAATAGTGTATAAAAAGTTTTCAGATCAGCTAAAAACACAAAATGGATTTAAACCACACATTTTCTGGAGTCTGTGATCAATATGAAAAGCTCATAGTTCAACAAGAAGCTGAGAATTACTAAAAAACTTTCTATCTTATGACTATACTATAATCTTACGTGTGAGAGACTTGTTTAAGCACACAAATCATCTCTCCTGCTTTAATTCAAACCAAGTCAGCTCTTCCTGGTCAGATTGCGTTAACACGACTCTGATTATAGTCTTACTTGAGTAACAGTGCTTCAGACAGAGTAGTGTTTCGAGTTAGCGTCACACCCCCAGGGGAATGTTGATGACATCAGCTGCAAAGTATCAATAACGCATGACCACTAACACAACCCTTAACTCATTCTTTACCACCAATGTGTCCGGTTAAATCTATCACAGTCCACGGGTTATGTAAATTTGAGGGCTCCTGCTTTGGAAAAACAGATGAATGTATGGATTTTCCTCACACCCAAGGCAGTTAGACGTGTGGAGAAGGTCTGAACAACATGACAAAGACAAATAACATGCTCTATACACTTCCTATTAGTGTTTCCTGGCTCTATTTCTCACCTAATTCTCTTTACACTACTGGGGACATGATGCAGGATGTCAGATTAGCAGTAGGCTGTAGTAGCATGCTAATTATTTTATTGATTTATCGTTTAAAGTCACAGATTTTTATGATTCCCTAATTTTG
>KN515700.1:1841-27720 GCA_000787155.1 Scartelaos histophorus
TTTAGACCTGGTTTAGTCTGGGATAGTCCAATTGATACTGCAGGTGATGTCACCAATTTTTGCTGGGGGTGTAACGCTAACTGTAGGTTCTACTGTCTAATGCTCTGTTACACAAGTTGTTTGAACACAATCTGTCCAGAGAATTTATCTTTAACTAAAATTACAGTCACCATGGTGCACATTCCTCTACATAGACATCCATGTTGAGCATCCCCAGCGTGATGATACTGCAAATGTATGAATAGTCTCGACCTGATATAGTCCAAGTTTAAATCTTTTATAGTTTTATTTCAGTCCTGTTTTTTTTTAGTTTTTATTAAACATGATTTAAACACAGTTAAGTTGTATGTAGAAGCTTGTTTTCCAGATGGTATTATGCAGTAAAAGTTTGGGATTACTGGAGTAAACATTCTCAAGTTTGTTCCCAATTTGAGCCACAAAATTCTAATATATTCCACCCACAGACCATGATGAGTAGATAATATGTTTCATTTACTTGTACTTTATTTATTTGTACATATTTAGAATCCAGAAAACAGTCTCATAGTACTCAGTGGATGTGGAACTTCTGGTCGATTGGCTTTTCTAATTGCGGTAAAAAAACAAAACAAAAACTAAACAATGATTAATTTTGTTTATTCAACAATTTTGCTAAATTGTGTCACTGGTTTCACAGAGATGTTTTAACAAAGCACTGAAGGAACTGAACAAGCAGCCAGTATATACCTACACTATTGCAGGAGGAGATGGGTAACATTAACATTACTGATTAAATCTAAACGATTAATAAGTTTAAACAAATATAGTTTTCATTAATGAGTAATGCGTTTTTCTAGTTCTCTTTTCACCTCACAAGAATCGCACGAAGATGACCCTAAAGTGGGCATGCTCTGTCTAAAGGAGGTAAACATCATAGTAGTAGTAGTAGTAGTAGCAGTAGTAGTAGTAGTAGTAGTAGTAGTAGTAGTAGTAGTAGTAGTAGTAGTAGTAGTAGTAGTAGTAGTTATTGCTCTTATTAAACCAGGTCTAGAAAGAATTTAATGTGAATTTTTGAAATAATTGTAAGTACAGTATCAAATTAAATAAATAATGTGAAATTTAAGAATGGATTACGTCCCATTATGGCAGGGCATCTGGCTTTAAAATGTGTCAAATCACTGTGTATATCACTATAATATCCTCTAATGTAGCAGCTGACTAAAAAAATAGAAGAAAATATATGTATATAAAAAGAAAATATACTAGTTTTAGTTCTAATTTAGTCTTTATAGGTCATGTTTAGGTCTTGTTTAGGTTTAGTTTGCCCTTGTTCATTTAATAGTAGTAGTAGTAGTAGTAGTAGTAACTATATTTTTTTTACAGGTCTGCGAAGGAAAGAAGCATGTTTTGTTTATTGGCATTTCTTGTGGATTATCAGTAAGTAGTGGGAAGAACTGTGAATAAATCCCTGGTGTTGGGAATATTTAATTTATGGTTCTTATGAAAAGTCTGAAAATGTTAGAACTTAAATGGTAAAATAATGAATAATCCACTTTTTATTACAGGCTCCATTTGTGGCCGGTCAGCTTGACTTTTGCCTTCAGCATCTCGACATTTACACACCAGTTCTGATCGGGTTTAATCCTGTAAATCAGGCCAGGTAAGAAAAAATATTCTCATTAGAAAGTGCATATAATATTGAGTCATTAATAACTTGACTGGCAGGGAAATATATATAGTTTTAGCTAAATTGTAGGTGTTTAATTATTTTGGTGAAATGATATACAATTAAAAATATAAAATTATGCACATTTCAATTCATTTTCAATCTCATAATCTTTTTGGTAAGGTAAACTTTATTGTCCTCGTAACAAAATTGGTCTTATTTGTTTGCATTTGAGCCATCTGTTCTCAATGTGACACAACACATACTGCCATTGTGTCACTGAGCAAGACACCCCAGTGAAGTTGGTTGCAACAGAAAGAATTATAGGAATTTTAAAACCAGATTTTTCCTTTTAGATGTGATCCAATACAAGGCTGCACATTCACTTTCTATGATGTCGTGCAGAGGATGCAGGAGGCAGCTGCAAACAAGAAGGCTTTTCTCATTAACCCTGCAGTGGGGGTCAGTCACATACTTATACTTATACTTATACTTATACTTATACTTATACTTATACTTATACTTATACTTGTGTGTATTCACTCTCCCATGATCCTTTGCAGCCTGAAGCCGTCAGTGGCTCCTCCAGGATGAAAGGGGGCAGCGCCACCAAGATCCTGCTGGAGGTGATCCTGTGGTCGGCTCACGGCGCTGCCTTTGCACACCGCCCCATCACTCCACAGTAAGTGCGAGTACAGTATCAATTTCAGATTCAATTATGTGAAATTTGAGCGTGGATTAAGTCCCATTATAACAGGGCATCTGGCTTTAAGATCTGTCAAATATCTGTGTGTATCACTATAGCGGGCCCTAATGTAGCAGCTGAATAAAAAACATTACACGAACATACCAGTTTTACTTCTAGTTTAGTCCCTATAAAACTTGTTTAGTTCTTGTTTAGTCAAGAATTTTACATAAAGATTAAATTATAGTGTATTGACAAGTTCATATATTCAAGTTCATGTTTTTTTTTTATATAACCTATGGAAAATTCTCAAAAAGTAAAGGTACTGAATATAAAGCTTATTTCTTTTTTAGGCATTTTTTTGGTTTATTCCAGGTTTATTCAGTTCCGGTTTAGATTCATAGGTCTCGGTCTGGTTGTGTCCTTGTGGCTAATATTCCCTCAGAGATTTTACATGTCACCTCTAAGTGCTTCTGTGTGTCTGTAACCTCCACTGGACCTGCCAACATGGGTTTTACATTAGACTCTATGATTGTGCTCCTTCTATGTGGATCCGGGAATCATTATTAAAGAACATAAATGATTTTCTGTACAGTTATTACTATGGACAAGGATTTTTGCATAAGTGTACTCACAGGGAGTCCCAAAAATCATTTTAAAAGCAATTATTCTACTAACTACTAACTAAGTTTATTATGCGACTTTGTGCAGCCTTCAGTGCAAAACTTGGAAACAGCAAACAGTCTTGGGTCTTGAGTGTGTGATCATATTCCATATGCAAAATGATGCAAAAATGCAAAATGCAAAACGGCAAGGCTTAACCTGAAAACAGAACTAAAATAAAACATCTTGATCTGTTTCTATACATTCTGTAAAGTGATGTCAAATTTGATACTAAAATCTCAAATAATAGATAAATAAATAAATTGCCTAGTACAGTACTGCTATAAATACTACAACTACACTAAGTGCTACAAACCACTTCTACTACACAGACTTTGCCATTAATGCTATTTAATTGGTACTACATCTAATATTACCAAGTTAATTATATCATTTACTTAGCAATACTCAATATCATATCACTACATGCACACTCTACTATTGGTATTACTACTACTACTAGTACTACAGTCATGAAGATTCTTGAAGACAATAACCCGTCCTCTGAACAGTTGTGCTTTGCTGACCCCTAGAGGGCACTACAGTATTGCAGGCAAAATTCAGTTTAGTTTTAGATTAAAATGTTCCCATATTTGTGCAGGTCTATACAAGATCACATTGACGTCTATGTTAAATGTTTGGATCTAACTTATGCCAAACCTGAAAACATGGCGGCGATGATAAAATCAGCAGGAGAAAGGTAACTCCATCATGCTTATATTAATAATTATTTATCTTAAAATCTTGAATTTAAAAATGCATTGTGTGACTTTTCTGGTGGAGGGTTTGTCAGTTGCTTTGGAATGTTTACAGTATGGCATTAAACCTTTCCATGGAGATTAAACCAGACCAAACACATTACAGATCTGTGGAGAGGCTGACAGTCTGTTTTTCTTGTTATTCAAGGTATTTTTGAGTTGTAACTGAATAAATGTGAGGTAGAGCTGTTTAATGTCATACTGTGGAACTTTCCAGGCAGAGTGATGATATATCCATAAAACAAGCAGGTGACGAACCCTCTGCCAGAAAAGTTACAGAATGCACCTTTAATATGTTAATGTAAAGCTAATTTTTCCCAGTTTTGTGGTGAATATTTTAGTTTACAAAGTGGCAGACATGTGTGCTATGTTGGATGGGGCAGTCTGGGTCTACTTGGCTTGATCGACGCCAGTGAGTGTGTCCCTACATTTGGAGCAGGTATTGAAATGTAAATATATCATTAGTTTGTTTAATTGTGTTGATTCTTCCATTGTTTATAATAGTGGTGTCTATGGAAACCTGTGTTACTCTTTCAGACTATCATGATATTCGAGGTTTCGTCAGTGGAGGGTTCAGTGCGTTGGACAATAAGGAAGGACCTGTGGCTTCTCTGGTGAGTGGATTTTCTTTGAAATTATAAAATGAAAAAAAAATACATATAAAGTTGTTGTATTGAAATATGGATATTTAATAAATAGATGTGTAAGAATAACCAAAATATTGTGATATTGTATCGCCATAAGTCTCACAGTAATATCGTGGCCATCACAATATATCGAATCACAAGTCTTTTTGCTTAAATTCATTGTAGTGGGGCAGTAATATCCAAAAAAAACAGAGGAAACTAGATAGACCATGATCCTTTGCTTTTTCAGTGCAGACAATGTGAAGAAATAACTGTTATTAAGCACTTTTAAATCTTATTTTTGTATTATAACAGCACCAAAGGCTTATCAGGGCATTTTAAAAGTCAAAAGTAGCACGTTCACAATTTTGTAGCCTCCACAAAATATCGTACCGTGAGATGCATATGGAGAAAATATCGTACTAAGAGATTTGGATATCAATACATCCCTAATATTTAGTTGTTTTGCACTTCAACTTCAAAGGCTTTTCAAGCTGTTCAAAATGTTGTTGATCTGAATATGACGATAAATGTTGCACCAAATGACAAATGGTGAAAGCATTTTATAACATCAGTCTTATTATTATGTATAATATCGTTATATCATGAGTCTCTCCACCATATCCTGAGCTTTCCCACGCAAAGCATTTTATAACTTTAGTCTTGTTATTATGTGTTATATCATGAGTCTCTCCACATATCCTGAGCTTTCCCACGATATCACTATAAATATCCAACAATAAATATTGTACCGTGAGGTTTGTACAGTGATAATATTGTATATTACCTGCATTTGTAATCTGAAGTAACTTAGTTTTACATTTTGTTGTACAGTATTTAACATATTACCTTTACTTAAAGATGCACTATGTAACCTTTCATGTGAGGGTCTGTAATCAGCTTGTCTCCAATTTAGTTATTTCTTTGTCTGGAATTAATCATAATATGGCAGTAAATGCATTTCCATGGTAATAATATATGTTTTTCAAGGTATTTTTGATCAATACAAATACCTGTATTGAATAAATGGAAGATATACTAGATATTGTCAAACTTTGGAATATTCCAGACAATACAGTAACATTACTCAAATTACCCTCTACCAGAGAAGTTACACAATACACCTTTAAAATTTAAATTAAATGTTAGTTTCCTGTGTTCCCTCCACCAGAGAAGTTACACAATACACCTTTAAAATTGAAATGAAATGTTTCCTGTGTTTTTTTAAAAACTTCTACAGGTCTCAAAGTATCACATTTCTCATGAAGACTTCTTGAACACAGTCCTGCCTTCACTGAATGACAAAGATACTGTCATTTTACTCTACACTGAGTTTGGTAAGTCGAAAAATCTGTAAAAATGAATGAGAATATTCCACAGTGTACCATTAAAGTTAAATATTTCCATGGAGACAAGCTGGTGATGCCCCAGAAAGGTTTCATGGTAGATCTTTAATCACTTTTCTCTTTATTTTTACCAGATGACCAAAATGATGTCAGCAAAATAGCCTCCAGAGTGAGAGAAAAGAACTGCAGGCTTCACAGTATTTTTCACCGCTCTGAAAATGGTTCTACTGTTGAAAAAGTAGGTTAATCAATCCATCAATCAATTAATCTGTTTTAACACTTAATTATAATTAACTTCAGTGAGAGAGAATAATGATTTTTTCAGGTCGGGATCAATAGTTTCACTGGTTCAGACAGCTTACAAAGAATGGTATGTATTTAATGGTCAGCTTGTACCTTAAGAAGTAGTAGTAATAGAAATAGTATTTGTAGGATTGGTACTCAGTGTAGTGGGTACCTTAGCAAAATAAGTAGTAGTGGTTTCGTGGTAGTAGTGGTAGTAGTGGTAGTAGTAGTTGTAGTAGTAGCAGTAGTACTAGTAGTAGTACATGCTACTGAGTAAGCTTGAGTAAATAATATAATTAACCTGGTTGTAGTAGTTGTGGTAGTACTCTTAGGAGCAATTGAAATAGCATTATGTGAGTAAACATAGGGATGTCTGTGAAGTAGTAGTAGTAGTAGTTGTTGTAGTATATAGCAGTATTGTTCATGGTATTAGGCTATTTATTTATTTATCTATTATTTGAAGTATTAGTATTAGTAGTAGTAGTTGGCAAGTTTTTTAAGTACAGATATCAACTATTGTGTGTATTTTTTCTGAGATTTACTGTGTTTTTGTATTCATTAGCAATGGGAGCTAATTACTAAGGTAACGCTAAATGCTATTAGCACTGGCGCACATGTTCTGAAAGGAAAGATTTACCAAAACTACATGATCGATCTGCAAGTCACCAACAGCAAACTGTACCGACGAGCCACACGATTACTACAGGTACTACACTAAAATACTGTATTATGCCATATTACGCTATTCTCGGATCTATGTTATAATGTTTCCTCATCACAAACAGTCCTAGAGTTGTGTTTACTTTTATAACACACAAACCCTGCATGTTTGTATTACGCCATATTACGCTATTCTCGGATCTATGTTATAATGTTGTTTCCTCATCACAAACAGACTTGGAGTTGTGTTTTCTTTTATAACACACAAACCCTGCATGTTTACTCTGATTTCTTGCCCATCTTTACTGAACAAAGCTGTTAACTTAAATTCCACTTCATGACATCACCAGGTGCAACAGAGCATTTTGAGCTTTGAAGATGTACACAGACTCATTATAAAGGATTACTCAAACATGTGTGAATGAAACAAAACTCCATTTCTGTTTTTGAGAAGGCAACAACATTATAACCTGATTTAAAGCACACAAGAAACAATTTTGTGTAATATAGGACTGTAATGTTACATTTCTGTAGTTTCTGAATAGTTTTTGTTTTTATTTTAGAAATTCTCTGGTCAAACTGAGCTCCAATGTCAAGAAGCCTTACTGAAAGCTATTTATGAAGTGGAAGAACTGAATGATAGCATTGAACTGAAGAATATCTCTGCCCATACAAAAATCGCTTCAAGAAGATCCAAGGTAAGTCATTGAAGTAATAGAAAATATTTAAAATGTGGGGAAATATGTATTATAATTTGTACTGTATATAGATTGTTCCTCTGGCTCTGGTGTGTCTGCTCACTGGCTGCTCATTGGGGGAGGCGGGATCCAGTCTTGAGAATCAACCAATCATAAGAGACGCAGTAACAACATGTCTAACACAGAACAAACCTTAGAATATAAAAAAATAATTACATTTTTTTGCTATCTGTGGCCAAATGTGCGGTAAAAATAGCTGATAACCACAATTTTGCATTATAATCAATTCAACAATCAACAATTGCAATAATATAATCAGTAGTTTCTGGGGTAGTAGTAACTTTAAAACACAGTGGAGCACTTCCTGAATTACCTCATGACATCACAAGGTTTTCAGTTTTCAGTGTGAGAAAAAAACTTGATTAAAACAATTATAACAGATTAGAAAAAAGTGCAGCATAATAGTAGTAGCGGTGTTTAAAAATATCTATAGATTACAGATTTATGAAACCATTGGTGCTATAGCACTTAACAAATCAAAACTATTCTTCTATTTGAATGGCAAAGTCCTCAAATTGGCGCCTATAAACAGTAAACTGGAGCCTACGAACTTATTAATATCGAGGTACCTATAGCCTAGTCAATAATAATTTGCCTCTACAGCCTGATTTATACCATTATTTAGAATTACACTTCAAATTTCTCTGATCTGGCCAAGATTTGAAAACTTATATCAGATTATTGATTTTCAGATTTATTACCTACATACTAGCTCTGAGACTGCTTCATTTCAGTCTAGAGGTAGTAGTGTCAAGTAAAATTATCTTGCTGCATGGACAGATAATTTCACTACTTTTAAGTCATTCCGTGATAGATTTAACTGTTTAAATCTGACATTTTGGGCAAGCTTTTTGCAGTGTATAGATTATAAACAGTATCATCACTCATCAGACAGGCAGGTGGTGGATCCTGTACCAGAAAAAAAAGGTTACATAGTGAATCTTTAAATAAATTGACCTTTAAAAGAAACTGTTGTGGTGTGATTTGGTGCAAGAGGTCGTGCGTGATGTAAACCAGCCTCAATCCCTCTCGCAGATTAGTGACGTGTGCAGCAGTGTCTCCAGACCAGATCAGATCACCTTCAGAGCACAGCCAGTAGGTCCAACAGCATTTTGAATATATGCCAGCCTACTTACTTACTTACGTTATAAATTTTAAAGCTAAACTATGTCACTTTTTGGTTGTGGGTCCATTGCTCTGCCTAGAATTTTCCACAGTATGACATTAAACAAATCTACCTTACATTTATTCATTTACAAGAGGTTTTATAGCTCAAAAATACCTAGAAAAACAGGGATTCTGACTGTGAGTGGGGTCGCCTCTCCACAGATCTGACCTGTAACTTGGTCAGGTTTGGTCTCCATGAAGATAGAAAGGTTTAATGCCGTACTGTGAAACATTCCATAACATCTCAAACAGTTTAGTTTTATTAGTAGTTGTAGTTTAAGTTAAAATAGCAGTAGAAGCACGGTATCCCTGTAGTAATAGTAAAGTATTATTTGAAACAGTAGTAGTAGTTGTAATAGTAGTAGCAGCGTAGTAGCAGTACAGCAATATTTAGAGTAACAACGTAAAAGTGTAGTTAAGCTGAAATCGTTGGGTCAGTGACGATGGAAGTAGTATTAAAGGTACATTGTGTAACTTTTAAGCAGTATTTAGAGTAACAACGTAAAAGTGCAGTTAAGCTGAAATTGTTGGGTTAGTGACAATGGTAGTAATATTAAAGGTACATTGTGTAACTTTTCTGGTGGAGGTACTTTCATTTACATATTATTGAACTTGAATAACATGACACACATCTTCACAGATCTGATCTCTAACTTGGTCTGGTGGCCTCATAGTCAAGTTTAATGCAGGCAAACCAACTAAAAATGTTACACAACGCGCCATTTAGCTTATATCCAAATGATAAACGACAACGCCCAAATTACATCTCTGTGTTTTTATTTAAATATATTCATTTACATTCAGATAGTCATAGACCTCACATAGGCACACCTCAGGCTCCAGCCAAACCACTCCTTTGCACAATAACCAAACCCGCGTTATTGTTCTGAGGAAAATTCCACTGTATGTATTGTCACCGTAGTTGTCCGCATCGCCGTGGAGACGAGTAAGGCATCGTAAAACCACTTCAAGCTGTTGCTCAACATCTCCACCTACAGTACACAACACAACTAAAGACGAATATATAACGGAAGGTCACAATGCACGAACAATACAGTGTAAAAGGCTTGTTTATACATAGATCTGAAATGAGGGCAGAGAAATTACAGTTGGTACTTTGCAGTGACATGACGCTGGGGGTGTTCTACCTATATACCTATGGTGGAATGTTCAGCGGGTATTATGGTCTTAAAACTTTACCAGTTTCAAAACACATTTTCAGGAGCAAAAGGCGAGAGTAACTGAAAAACTGTAATTTAATGTGCAAAGTCAAGTATTTCTGTTCAAATTGTGTTAAGATTAAAGCCAAACTTGAGTATTGCTGCTTCAGACAGAGCAGTGCCTACAGTTAGCACCCCCCAGTGAATGTTGATTACATCAGCTGCAAAGTATCAACTGATAAATCCGTAATACTAGTGATATTATTTCATTTTCCAGACACTCAGAATTGCTTTTACAGATTTGTGCATTATTCAGTCACTCCTCATGCGCAATCTGGCAGAAGTGTCTTGCTCAGTGACACAACCACAACAAAATGCATTTTCTCAGAACTGGAATTGAACCACTCAGTCACTGCCAAACCTTTTATATGTGAAAATATTGGCGTGGTTCAACAAAAAAATGCAAGTTAATGGACCCAATGTGTGTATCTCCAATTTCTTTGACTTTTGGACAGTATTGTAGCGAATAACATTGCACCTTTTATAAACTTTCTACGCAAAATATCCAAAATTCTTACAGATTAATCAACTATGACATAAATTCCTAAATTAATAAAGTAACGTGACAATAAAGTTACGCTATAGCAAGTTAAGTAACATCTTTGACCTTGTTTTGAAACCCTGAGACTGTTGAACTGTTACACAAGTCAGTACGTAACATACGGATCAATGGCTCTATAAGCAAAACAAAAGCTTGCAAAAATACAGTGTCCATTCCCGTGGATTTAGAATGGGAAATCTTCACTTTAAAATGCTCCGTTGCAGTTCAGCAATTCAAAATTCAAAACAGTCCTCCTCCTGTAGTGGTTAAAGTGCTTCAAGTGTCAATTTTTCTATAATAAAAAGTCACTGCAAAACGTAATTTCTAGGTACGTTAAAATGACTTGAATAAATACAGTTTAATTTTGATTTGAGGAGATTTGACTATGATTTAATGTTGAAAATCATATTCTGTTGTCTAAATCAAGTGTTAATACTGATTCTGATACCACAATATTAATAATTGAGTCTATTTATTCCTTATTATCAAAAATCAAGTTTCGCGGCATAACAAAACAAAAAAAGCTTCCATATCTCCTCAAATCAAGGTAACAGATTTTTAATTCAAGACATTTGTACTTATCTAGAATTTAGTTTTTGTATAATGAAAAGTTTTGCCTGAGATTTCGGACTTAAAGGTGCATTGTGTAACTTTTAAATGCTCTTCTCGATAAAAATGTTGGTACTTTGTCTGGAATGTTTCACAGTGTGGCATTAAATGTTTTATTTTGTGTGAAAAAGGAGCAGATATTCTAGTCTATACTTCTCTCTGCTCCTTTTTATTCACTTTGATATAAACAAATAAAAAAATGAGCAATAAAACCATTTTTGATTGAATAAATATAAGGTGGAGCTGTTTAATGTCACACTGCGGAACATTCCAGGCAGAGTAACGACATATCCATAGAAAAAAAGCAGGCGACGAACCCCCCAACCAGAAAAGTTACACAGTGCACCTTTACACATTGTCCAAGTCGCTGTCACTGTTTTTAGCTTTACGCCGCTTGACTCTGGCCGGTGATCTGCTCCTCTTCTGGGTGGTCCCTCCTGGAGATGCTAATTTTGGTACTTCCATATTTGTAGTACTGGGGCCGGTGTCTTCCAGCGATCCGGACTGGGACTCCACGGAGGTCCTGGTGAACTGGTGGAGAAGGGAACAGTCTGACTTTTTCTCAAGTTTAGGTTCAGCGTTTTCCGTTTTAGTTTCCGTTTCGTGGTCCGATTTTTCCTCTGTTCCCGAATCTTCGACGTCGGCGTCTTCTCCTTCGGTCGCGCTGACAGCTGGTCTGCTCTCCTAAGAATAGAAAAAACAAAAAAATTATAATTAAATGCACCAGTTTAATCAATATATTTTATTTAGATACCTGACAGCACCAAATCATGATTTAAATGTGTACAATTATTATTATTATTTGCTCTTCAGTAATAGATGGTAATAAGGCACTTTAAAGGTCACAGCTGCCTTGGGACATATTGACATGGACATGGCGGCCATTTTGGGGCACTTCTGATTCATTCATGTTATTGGGTGAACTGTTTTGCGCAAATACAAAATGACCAAATTTAAATCTGCACCATGTAACTTTTTGCTTCTTTTGTGTCTTTGGAGCTAGTTTAATTTGCCTAGATCAGTAGCTCTCCAAATGATTTCTGAATTATAAGTATTGTGCTGAATTTGATTAAAATTTTGATTTAGTAAAATGTGATTGATTAAATGCCTATTACCACTGTAAATGTAAAGTTTTGATGCCCAACTTTATTCTCTAATAATATCCATTTCTTTTTGGTTTGGGCATTATTGGTTTATATTTTATACACATCTAACTGTACTCTATCTAAGGCTTGCCATGGCTCTTATATTTACTTAATTTTTTGTAACTAAAATTAGTAGCTGTCTCGTTTTGTAAAAGTAGCTGACCGGAGGAAAAAGGTTGCAGACCCCTGGCCTAGATCGTCCCATAATATTGTTTTAAAATTATTTATTCAATTACAGGTATTTTCATTAAAGCAAACACATGAAATACTAATAAAGATGCATTCTAATTGTGAGTGGGGTCGCCTCTCCATAGATCTGACCTTTAACTTTGAGCTGGCGTCATCACTTGCTTGTCTCAATGGAGATAGATCATTTTAATGCCATCTTGTGGAACATTCCAGACAAAACATTATCATTAACATAGGGACAAGCAACTGACAGACCATTGACCAGAAAATTCCAGTTTCAGTGCAGCTTTAAAGGTGCATTCATTGCATAACTTTTCTGGTGGAGAGTCAAATGCTTTTCTCCATGGAGATGTCATTGCTTTGTCTGGAATGTTTCACAGTATGGCATTAAACCTTTTGATCTCCATGGAGACCAAACCAGTTAAACAGCTAGAGGTCAGAATCCCTGTTTTTCTAGGTATTTTTGAGTTATAAAACCACCTGAAATTGAAGATCTGTTTAATGTCATACTGTGGAGCAATGATGTGTCCATAGAAACAAGCAGGAGACACGACCCATTACGAGAAAAGTTCCATAGTGCAGCTTAAAGTGTGAGGTAAATGGCGGTTGTTGGTGTGTTACTGTGTGAAGAGTGGAGCTTTGCAGATTTCAGTGGTTCTAATTGGATGAGATTAGTTTGTGCGGAGCTCAGATTTAAGGGTTAGGCCACACAGGGACAGTCCCCTTTAACCTCAAGTGCAGGTTCCCACTGGGATTTACATCATCTCCTGTTATAGCAATGTTTCCAAGATTAGCAAGAAAGACGAACATTGTTAAAGCGCTCATATTACACTGTTTTGTTTGGGTTATAATGTTGTTTTCTCATCAAAAACATACCTGGAGTTGTGTTTTATGTGTACATTTGTATCATTTCGATCCTGAAATTGCCAGTCTCTACTGAATGGTAAAAGACATAGAGATGTTGACTTGAAAAGTACCACTAAATGACATCACAAGGTGGAACAAAGCATTTTGAATTTCGGAGATGTAGACAGACTAATAATAAACTTTAAACATGTATAAATAAAATAGAACCAGGTATGTTTTTGATGATTTAACAACATTTTATTATGTCTTAAAACTCACAAGAGTCAATGTTGCGGCGTAATATAAGACCTTTCATGTGTACTGCTGGTTTGGATTCATAAAATATTTTTTAAGAGGTGTTTATAATTTCCAATTAAATGTGATTAAATAGTAGAGGGTCAGTGACAAGCCAGAAATAAGTGATTTGCAAGCTGATTTGAAAAGTGGCACTTGTGGGTTTTTTTTTTCTTAATTTTAAACAACACATTCAGTCTAAGACACTGAAATTAATTATTTTGGTAGCTTTCTTGTATGTAAATAAAATAAAAATAAATAAATAAATAATAATACAATTCAGCTAAAATGTAATTTACAATAAAAAAACATACATTTATTTTATTGTGTTGATTATGGTTGGTTATTTCATGTAGATAGTTATAAATAGATACATAATTGATCCTTAACCTGAGATTAATATTCTAATTTTAAAATGCAGGCCTTTTGTTTTAATTAAGTGAAATCTATTGTAATTACAGCAACAAAGAGATATTCAAAATGCCACTATTGAATACTTGCATAATTTCACTTTTCTATTAACTTCCATTAACTGTTCAGCTACATACTTGGATAAATGTACCTTTTCTGAAGCTCTCTCCTCCGTGGATGCCTCCTCACTGTCTCCTCCCTCTTCTTCCTCCTCTCCTCCCTTCTCTTCCTCCTCTTCTTCCTCCTCTTCCTCAGCTCCTGTCTCCTCATTCTTTGTCTCCTCTCCTCGCTCTTCTGCCTCCTCCATCGTCTCTTCTTTGTGTGAACTTTTCTCCTTTACCGTCTCTCTGTCGCTGTCCTCAGTCTCTTCCTCATCCTGGTCTTTACTGCATTGACATTGGCACTTGTCGTCCTCCTCCTCTGCATCTTCCTCTTCCTCCTCATCCTCCTCCTCTGCACCCACAACCTCACTCGCCTCTTCCTCCTCTTCCTCCACTACTTCCAGATTCCTCACATCCTCCTCGGCTACTTTCTTAACCTCTTCTACCTTGACGACAGTCTTCGCTGGTATAACGGGAGCTGTTTTGAAGAGCAGGATTTTGAGAAGGTCGAAGTCTTTGTGTAGAGGGGCCGGGATGGCGTTGGGGTTGGTTTTGGGTGGAGGACGGGCGGCCATTTTCTTTGCGATACACGAATCACACGGGCAGTATTCGTCATCACTGCGCTGGTCACTGTTTTCGCCGGTTAACTCTCCTTCGCTCAAAGACTCATCCGTTTTCACGTAATGGTTTTTCATGACCTACAAAAGCAAATAACTGTAATTTGCAGAATATATTAACCAAAATATTACTCATGTTGTCTAAATTATAAAAACATGGGTACAAAGTTGAACAAAAGAAGCAGCACAACACAGAATAAAATTTTCCTTTGGGATGAAACCTACCTGGATGACAGTTTTACGCCAGAAGCTGTACCTGCCCCACTGTCGCTATTATCCTCCATTAGAAGAATAGTACACTGTCTAAATGCGCTGTTCTAACATTTTATATTGAAGGGGAATTAATTGAACAAATACTGATATGTATTCAATTGTGCAGTCTAATCACAATAAAATGGCATTTTAAAAAATAACCTACTTTGTTATGTTAGGACCTTTGATTCCTGTTTAGTCAATTTGCTAAATAAATCTGAACATTCAATAAAATTTTGTAAACCTCAAAATCACAACAGCACAAGAACATTGCTGAGGAAGGGAAGTCAATTTAAAGTCCTGTTTAGTCAATTTGCTAAATAAATCTGAACATTCAATTAAATTTTGTAAACCTCAAAGTCACAACAGCACAAGAACATTACTGAGGAAGGGAAGTCAATTTAAAGATGCAAAAAAAAAAAAACCCAAGGCACTCACTGGTTAAAATAAAATGCCTTTATTATGCTGTAAATTAATAAAGGCGTTTTTTGCATCTTTAATAGCACTGACATTATTTACCTTGAGTAGGCGTCTTCGTTTCTCGGTCATGGCGGAGTCAGAGGACTGGTTGGCCTCTAGTGGAGGGTGAGGTACTTTTTTCCCCGCTCTGCCTTGTATCTTCTTCATCTCTTTGTCCACGCTTCTCTCTATCCTCTGGCTCACCTCATCCCTCAGCTCCGCTATCATCCTATCCAATATCAAACTATCCTCTAGGTCCCATTTAACTTTGAAATCTGCCATCGCAGTAACATAGTGGTTAATGAACTGTTTTTCTAGCTTTTTGAGAAGGCGAAGAACCCAGACTGGATCAGGGTCATGGGAATGGCGCTCGGCAATGGGTGCTTCCAAAACTGTGGGTGGACTTCCCGAGCTGGAGCCTTCTTGCGTATCCTCTTGTGTATCTAATTCAATATCAGTTGGAGTTTTGGAATTTTTATCCAAAGACGACGGATCTTCTGTTATTTTTGCATCATCTGGACTTTCCGAGGCCTCTCCAGTTTTATTTTCCACCTCTTCGTCTTGTTTTGGTTCGTCTTCCTGGTTGACATTGTCCTTCCCAGACCCCCCAGACCCACAGCTCATGCCCACCCCAGACGAAGACCTCGGAGGGGAGATTTGATCAGTACCGTTGGGGTCTTTGGGGTCAGCTAGCCAGAGGGATTGAAGGATAGAAATGACGTCATCAAATTGTGGCCGTTGGTCCTTCTGTACAGAGTAACCCTGGTTTCCGGTTGGTTCTATGAGCTGGAGCTGGGCCAGGCAGTCCAGAAGCTCTTTGGCTGAAGCACTAAGTCTACGGCCATACACTGGAGACACCTATAAAGCATGGAAATTAACACATAAATTGTTTTTGGAATTTGAAAAATAATTTGGGAATGTCTTCTGTAGATGTACCAGGAAGGATAGAAAATATACTGCATTACTGCTTCTGTTCATTCATTAGGCCTATTTATGCTATATAGCTTCCTGGTATATGCAAGACTTTATTCCCCTTTAAAATTATGTAATATTTTGTTTTAAATTGTTAATCGCTACAGCAACAGTCCAAATTTTTTGTCATACTGAAACCCATGTTTGTATAGATTGATTTTTCCATAGTATGTGATTGAATTGTTCTGTATTGTATTGACAGTATTGTGGCATTTATCATGGCGTATTCTATCAAAATATTCAATCACGTACATCTCAGAAGAAAAATATTATTCCGAACAAGGTCAGAGAAGTGTCTGTGCCCATGTTAGACTATTTTCTAATCTATGTTATAATGTTGTTTCCTCATCACATACTTTTATTTCTGATTCTGATAGAACAAATGGCCATTTTAAAGGCCTTATATTACGCAAAATTTACTCTTGCAAGATTTTAGCCATGTTATAATGCTGTAACCTCATCAAAAACATACTTGGAGTCGTGTTTTGTTTCATTCATTTTTTTTATTACACAATCCCTGCATATTTAGGCTGTGTTCTTGTCTCAAACAGAAGGTGGAACAGAGGATTTTGAGCTTTGGAAATGTAGACAGACCAATAATAAAGGGTTACTCAAACGTGTGAATGAAACAAAACAGAACTCCAGGTCTGTTTTTGAGGAGGTAACAGCATTAAAACACGGGTAAAAACGTGTAAGAGTAAATTTTGCGTAAGATAGGACCTTGAAAATGGTCATATGATCTCAAATTTTACCAGGGTCTCCAAATGCAAAGGGTTATCTTACCTCGGGCATACTCCGACACCTCCCCAGAGACGAACTGAGCAGCACCTTCATCACAGCGGCAGACGAGTGCCAGCTTTTAGGCAGCGAGGTCTCGGTTACCATTCCAACCGGCCGAATCTCAAAGGTCTCCACTCCTTCCTCCTTTGCTCCCTTCTTCTCTCCCTCACTCACTTCTGTCTTTGCCTCCTCATCTTCACCTTTGACCTGGGCCTCGCCACTGATACCGGCCTCTCTTTCAGTATCTTCCACACACTTGTCTCCATCGTCATCTCCTAGCGCTAGCATGTTTGCGGGAATGCGGTTTAGCCAGTCGCTCACGACCTCATTAGGGGACGCGTTTGGTAGACAGGATGGCGTTAGTTCTTGCACCGCCTCCTTCTTACTTCTTTGACTCTTTGCACTCTTGTTGCTGGATCTGCTGACCTTTGACCTTGGGCTTTCAGAAAGTTCAACAGCTCTGATTTCCTTGGCTAAGTCCGCAGCAGAAAGGGAATGCGATAGGATGCTTTCACTGCATGTATCTGCCTTGCTAACTGGTCTGGAGACATTTTGAGGACTTAGTGATTTAATATTTACTTCTTTACTTTGTGAACTTTTGCCCTTACTTGAACTAGTTCTGGACCGATTTGAACCAGAAGATTTTGGTCGCAGTCTATTTGGACTTTTTGGTGCTAGCATATCATCTTCCACTTTGGCCTCGCTAGTTTGTTCGACACTTTCCTCACTAGCATTATCATCTTCTTCATGTTCAGCTAACTTTTTTTGGCTTTTAGCACTTGTGGTTGACATTGCCGATGTTGTCCTGTTATCTGGGGCTGTTAATTGGCCAGTTCTTGTAGTTGCAGCTGATTTAATGCTTCCAACTGGGCTAGCTGTACCATTAGCATTTACATGTGTTGTTAGCTTGCCACAATTTGAACAAGACTTTTTAGATTTTGTGCTTCTGACTGATCGAGTGCTTTTGGTTGAACACGAGCTAGCCACTCTGCTCTTCTCATCACTAGCATCTTCATCATTGTTAGCTTGCCCTGGTGTTTCAATAGTTGGGATGTTGATGGCGTTGGGAGTGGATGGACCAACTTCTACTGCATTTTCAGCACTGTTGGAGACTTCGGGTGTAGAAGTTTTGGGTTTATTTCGATGAGATGAAACACTGGATTCACCACTTTCTGATTCTTGATCTTCTGGCAAAACAAGAGAGACGGATGCAAATGAGTCTTCACAATCTAAATCTTCTCTTTTTTGGGAAGGTATGCTCCCACCGATTTCTGAGTCCTCTTTCGTGTCATCTATGTTTTTATTTGTTTTTCCGCAAGAACATTTTGACCTCCCAGATTTACCAGAACGTACAGATAAGGAGCTAGTTCCTCTTGGCTCTCCACTTTCTGGCATCAGCTCTTGAGCACAGTTCGAATTCCTGCTTTTCGTAGCTTGGTCTTCTAGTGTTTTTTCATTGGCATTGTCATTCTCAGCAGCCTCAGTTTTGTTTAGCTTGGACCTGGTTGAAACATTCGATTTCTCTGTTTTATTCGATGCAGAACTCACCGGTCTATCACTGCTAACCACTTCCGGTGTCTTGATTGTGACTACATGAAATCTTGAAGACTTGCTAGACTTGACAGAAACAGGACTAGTCACCCTTTCGCTTCCATTATCATTTTCCTCTTTGACGTTGGTAGAAAGTGCAGTTTGGTTTCTGGACCTGGCAGAAGCTGTTGAAATGTGGGTTTTACCGGACGTTGCACTCAAAGCTCTCTCCCCTTCTTGTTCTTTGGCTGGAGAAGCTAATCTCGAACTTCTGTTTGTTTTGCTAGACTTGATGGATAGTACAGATTTTGTTGATATAGCACTAGCAGCTCTTTCCTCTTGTTTTTCGCCCCCATTTTCAACAATTTCGGCACAATTATTGGATTTTCTTGACTTATTTGACAATGCGCTTTCTCCTCTCTTCTCTCCATCTTTGTCAGCATTTGACCTTGGCGACACAGATCTTTGTTGGGTTTTGTTGGTCGTACTTGATTTAGACGAGGTTGCACTACCTGGTCTTGTTTCCTCAGCATTTTCAGTTTTAGATTTTTCAGAAACGTGTGACTTGGCAGATTTGACAGACAGTACACTAGTAGGTCTGCTTTCCTTTGCCGATTTTGATTGTACAGAGACTACTGATCTTGTGTCTTCGTCAACGTTTTGAACTTCAGTTTTGGTAGACCTTTCCGACTTGGTTGATTTGGCCGATATTGCACTTGCAGGTCTACTTTCTTCTGCATTTGTACCTGAAGTTACCTCAACATTTTCATTATTTTCTTCCATGTTTTGTGCTTCATTCCGAGCTGACTTTACGGAAACATTAGACTTTGCTGACTTAGCTGTAGCGTTTGATTTGACTGAAGTCACACTTGCAGCTCTTGTTTCTGCTTTGACATTTTCAGATTTTTTAGACACGTCCGACTTTACTGATTTGACAGACAAGACACTAGAAGGTCTACTTTTATTTCCATTAGATTTCACTTCCAAATTTTCCATTTCATTTTCAGAAGACTTTTCAGAAACTTTGGACTTGCCTGATTTAGTCGACATTGGACTAGCCGATCTACTTTTATCAGATTTAATAGATAAGACACTTGCTACTCTTGGTACCTCTTGAGCATTTTGAGATTTTTCAGAAACATTTGATTTCACACTAGCTGGTCTACTAGCATTAGCAGATTCATTCGATTTTACTGAAAGGATGCTAGGCGCTCTCGTCTCCTCTTCTGGTTTTGTTGACTTAGCGCTAGCAGGCCTACTTTGCCTTGAAGATACATGGGACTTTCCAGATTGCACACTTACACACCTTGTTTCTTCTTCTTCTGTTGTAGGAGCTGTTACTTTTATACTCTGAGAACAGTTAGTTTTAGCAGAAGTAGTGGACTTAACCGACATGGCGCTTGCTACTCTTTCCGAGGTATTTGGTGCCTCCATGTCCTCTGTAGTGTTTGGCTCAGGAACTGCATTGCAAGTCGAATTTTCTGACTTTGCCGATATGACGCTTGGGCTTCTAATTTCAACAATCTCGTCATTTTTGCATTCAGATTTCCGTGACTTGCTAGATATTACACTAGCAGCTCTTGCCTCCTCAACTTCTCCCTCCTCTTCAGTTTTGGATATTGCACTTTCCTCTCCACCATCTCCATAGGAAACCATCGAAACCTCCCTGTGATAGGTCAGATTACTCGTATTTGAAAGCGTCGACACATCTGAACTATCGTCATCATCGTCTTTGACCGAATTTGGAGTTGCTGGTTTGGGCGATTTGTGATTTGACCTGTTTGAAGCCCTGCTATTGCAACCAGAAGCAACTTGGAGCTTCCATCCTCCACAATCGGAGCATAAAGATGTTCCAGATTGCCTTGACCCTGCAGACAGTCCACTGACAACTGTTTTAGCTTCTTCAACCTCATCATTTGCAGTTTCTTTTGTAGATTTACATGAACTAGCTTTGGACTTAGCTATAGATGTACGTCCACCCACATCTTCTCCAGATGTTGAAGGACACCGGCAAGTTGATCCTTCTTTCTCCTCATATCCACCATTTTGTTTAGCTGAAGCATCGCTAGCCGGTGCCTCATCATTTTGTACTTCCGATGTTTCTGAAACTGCGTCGCCACATCTTGATGCACTTGGTGGTAACTCATCGTCATCCTCTTTGAGCTCTTGCAAAACACGAGATGAAGCGCTAATAGCGGACATGGGGCGTTCAACTTCCTCCTCGCCCGATTTGGAGCTCTGAGGTCGAAGTTCGTCACCGTTAGCGACCACCTCACTCCGGCAACAGCTTCGGCTAACCGTGCTAACTTCCTGTTCGACTACGTGCTGCTCTGTGACGCACATTTCTTCTTGGACAAGTTGGCTATGTTCAGATCCGTCTTCGCAGTTGGTAAGTCTAGCGCGGCATCTCACCACTCTAGTTGAATTGCAAGAGGAGGTTGAGCTAGAAGAATGAGTATGTCTTAAAATAGTATGGCTTTCAGTTGTGGAATGAGAAGGAGGAATTGGCTGTTTGTGGCTATGTATTGGATTTTTCCACAGGTCGTACTCCCGATCTTGCCTATAACAACATGGACACGTATTAGCGTCTATTGTGCAGTGCGAAGAGTAGTCCCCAGTCTCCGGTTCGTACGAATTGCAATCTGGATCTGAACAACTTTCGTGCTGCAGATAATGCCCTTGCCCTTGACTTATAGAGCAGCAATCATTAGTCAGAGAAGGTGATTTTTTGATCTGGGTCGACCATTGTAAAGTTTCGTCGCTATGGAGACGAAATCGGACTTTCATCTCGACGGAGAGGCTGCCGTCTTTGTTGACGACCACTCGCTTTTCGATGTCGTCGTTCAAGATGGCGGCGCGGCCCTGGGACACGGTGCTGAGGCCGTAGGATTTCTCCGAGGACATGGAGAAGCGCGCTGAGCGGTTTGAGGAGTCAGAGCGAGGGTGGATGATGCTCTTCTTCGTTTCAAGGCCAAAGTTCACTGAAAGAACACACACAAAAGGCAAATAAAAAACATGTAATACCACTTATCAGGATACAAAGGCATTTACAGGGAAATTTAAACTCAGAGGTATGCATAGTGACATTACTAAAAAAAAAAAAAAAACTTAAATCACAATAAAAAATACATAAACATACATTATTGACTCCCAAAAACATGACATTAGATACAATTTTTAGGCAAGACACAAGTTAAAATTATAAAATTAAAGGGAACATCTGAGTAGTTCATGTAAATACTGTGTCAAACAATTACTAATGGATTAAGTCTCTTGTTAGAAAAATTGAAAACAAAACTAATAGCTGTTTATATGAAAGGTTACTGTGTCCACATCTGGCATATAGTTTAGATAAGCTTCTTATTTTAGAATAACCATACTGCTTGAACCACTCTGACTCACTGCGAATGAGATTAACTTCTAATTGATTTCAAATGAGGGTCTGTCCCCAGCACACCGGCACTTTTAACCAAACTGATTAGCACTTCATTTGTAAGTGTCCTTCAACAGAGCTGAGCCTAAAGTGGTCCACTGTGATCAAGTCAGATTGTTTTGGAACAAGCACCTACTGATAACCTTCTCTCTCAGATTGATTCAATAGGGAAAAATACTGCACCAAATTCACCAAAAACACAAACAGTAAGTAACATTGGGAGTAAGAGCAGCAAATAGTGCGTTAGAAATGATTCAGGTTCATTTGATTTTTCTATATAACCAGTGTTTTTGAGTTGACTTGTGCAGTGAAGTGTGGGAGGGTGTGTTTTGTTTTTTGTTTTCCTTTGCTTAATTTGAAAAGAATGATTCAGGCGTTAGTAACCTCTTCATTAATACCCTAAATCCAAGCCTATTAATTAAGTAGTTACAAAGCCTGAACTGAATCATTGTCTTTATTAAAGGTACACTGTGTAACATTTCTAGTGGAGGGTTCGCCAGCTGCTTGTCTCCATGAAATGTTATTACTTTGACTAAAATGTTCTGCAGTATAGATTAAACCTATAATGAGGGTTACAGCACTACGCTACATTACAGTTCAAATCTGTGGAGAGTCGCCTCCATTCACAGAAGGAATTATTGTACTTTTGAGCAATAGAAACATCCGTAATGAATAAATACTAGACAGATATGTGTATATGGAACCTAAGTATTTGATTAATGATTTCAATGTAATCTATAAAACCCGTTCTTACCCATATTCTTCTTGCTGTCCTGCCCCTCGCTGTGTTCACTGGACCTGGACTGAGCTCCCTGAGGGGGAGACCGAGCCCCATTCCCCGGCGTCCTGGATCTCAAACCAGGAAGTTTCTCGTCTGAACTTTTCCTGACGTAATTCACCAAGAGTGGACTGAAGGCCTCTCGTCCCACACACACCAGCACATTGGGGCAAGTCATCAGGTTTTGAACGTTGTCAATCTGGAGATAATAGAGAAGAAGTAGGTTAGGTTTAATATTATGACAAATAAAGTGAGCTAAAGACCTAACTTTTCTGCTGGAGAGTCCGTCAAATGCTTTTCTCTATGAAGATGTAATTTCTTTGACTGGAATGTTTCATATGGTTATATAATATTTCATATGTAGTGTTTCTATCTATTGCTTTCTCTCTTCATAAAAACCAAACAAAACCAAGTTACAGGTCAGATCTGTGGAGAGGCGACCCCATCACAGTCAGAATGTACGTTTCTAGATAGAGAGGTGACCCCATCAGAGTCAGAATCCCTATGTTTCTAGGTATTTTGGGAGGTATTTTTCAGCCTGTAATTGAATAAATGTAAAGTAGAGCTGTGTAATGTCATACTGTGGAACATTCTAGGCAGAGCAGTGACATCTCCATAGAAAGCAAACAGGTGATATTTAAATAAATTCCAGACTAATTACCAAATATCATATGCCAGATATTTCAGAAATTAACCAAAGCTTTTCAGTTCAGCAATTAAATATTTAATTGTATTTATATATTTTTAACAATTGTAATGTAGATTTGCCAGTTTTGGCCATAATGTTTGTGTTAGAAAGCAGAATAAGAACCTCACACTGGGTTGCCAGATCTTATTACAGTTTAAAACAGTTTGCTCTGATATGATGTACCTTCACTATTTGACTGCTAATAGCATTGGAAGTATAAATGTGTTTGTTTTTCCATTTTTATGCCATAGCTATTATCTTTAATTCTACATTTGAAAGCAAAGAAAAAATGACTACAATATATGATAGTCTCTTGTGTTTTGGCTGCGTATTAAGCAGGCGTTCATTATGTTATTTTAGTATGTGACAATTTGATAACATTTTATGACAATTACCTTGCAGCCCGCAGTTTTATAGTTTATTATCTAATCAAAAAGCAGAATGAGCTCATCACTTTGAGTTGCAATAAACTTAGCCCGCGGGTGTAGGTGTGATTGTGATTACAATTTTATGATAGTAGAGATAGTAGAGATTGATGATAGGCAAATCCAGGGCTGAAATTATCCAAATGATTCTAGTGTTTTCTGTTTGAAAGAAGAACTTAGCCTAAATATGCAGGATTTGTGTGTTTTAACATGTGTGAATGAAACAAAACGCACCTTCAGGTCTGTTTCTGATGAGGAAACATTATAAGTTTGATTAAAAACTAGCGTAATATGGGCTCTTTAAGTATATATTTTCTTACTTTTCGTCCTTCCATTGTGTACAACTTGCGCACATGAAACTGCATCACATCCGACGCCTCCTCTAAAAACGCCCTGAGACTCCGGGTCACTCTCCTGCTCAGAACCACGCTTCTCCTCACGGCGGGCTCTGCGTTTTTCACCAGCAGGAGGCGCCGCTGTCTGTACGGCACGTGTCCAGGAGGGGGCGTGGCGGAGGCGGACTCGGGTCTGTGGGGTCTCCGGCCGTGGTGGGACCAGACCCCGGAGCGTTTGGTGGCGATGTCCATGTTGATGGGTTTGGCGTGGCGGCGGTCGGAGCAGAGGTAACAGCCGCCATCTTGGAGCTGTTCTAAGTGGCGGATGGTGTGGGTCCCTCGAGGGGTGGTCACGGTGCGGACTCCGAAGGGCAACGGGACCTGAGTTTGGATAAAATATTATAGAATTACAATCAACATACACTTTTATCTTGATGTGCCTCATGTTAAAGTTGCCGTTGAGTAGCAAGAAAACGCACACACATAATAACATTGTTGCTCAGAGTCAAGGACGGGGCAGTGAGTTCTCGTGAAAGATGCTCACAAGTACTAAAAAAACACACATCTCAAGGCTCTCCACCTAGCTTTTCTGGAGGGTCTTTTTTCCACTTTTTACCTTGCAGATTTATGGTCCTCTTTGACGCTTACATCAGAAACGAACATCCTCACAGGTACAAATTGCTGTTTTTATCTACTAACTACAGCTAGTGTAAAAAACATTTAAATGCGATACATTTTGTAGCTGGTATTCAGATAAAAATGTACAAATAAATAAAACATTAGGGCTTTTACCATAGTAATTATCTATTAACAATAATGGCACCAAATAACAGAGAGCTAAAACCCAAGAATAGATTCAGAAAAGTAAAACTGAATAGATTTTTTCTCAATGTCTTAAAAGTACAAAAGGCTTTGTTCTGCCAGTGGAAGTCACAACTGTTCTTTTTAAGTCAAGTAAAAACAGTAAAATGACGAACAATCACTGGAACTGAAAATTATCTTAAAACTTTGAATAACCAAAATCGCACCTATGAGCCTTTAATACTGATACGATCCTGAATATTACAATGAAATTAAATGCCTTACCATCAGTCAAAATAATTAAAACATAACTTAGATGTACATTGTATAACTTTTCTGGTTTTCTTCATGGAGATGTGGCATTAAACGTTTCTATCTTACCAAACCAGGCCAAGTTACAGGTCAGATCTGTGGAAAAGCAACCCCGCTCACAGTCAGAATGCCTGTTTTTTGAGTATTTTTGAGCTTTTCAGTTTTGAGAATATTTTTTCATATTCTTTTTTGTATTCTTCCTGAAGTTGTTACCAAAGCACTAAGCCTTTGTGGACACCTGGCAGCACAGTGAGGACCTAAAATCCACTTCCACTTCACATAATACCCCTTCGCTGTCCGAGCTTCAAACGGCTTTCCTGTGTCCCGCGGCTCTGACCTTCTGGGAGAGGTCGTCCAGCAGGGCATCGAAGCATTTGAAGCTGCGTTTGTGCACGGCCATCTTCACTCCCCCGAACTGGCTGTCTCCGCTCTTGTAGAAGGTGATGCGCTTGGCCTGGGGGGCGCTTACGTGGGGCGGGCGCGTCTGGGGCGGGTGGGGCTGCTGAGGCGGGAGGGCATTTTGCTGTTTAGATCGGGGGTCCCATTTC
>JACN01090546.1:0-15670 GCA_000787155.1 Scartelaos histophorus
TCCTCTCCTCTCTTCTCCTCTCTCCTCTGGTGTCTCGTAGTGCTTTTCCTGTTGGAGTTTGTGATCTTGGCTTCACAATCAGAAACACAAACCCTCCACCGCCCCATCTGGCCCCTCAGGCTCAGGCAGAGCAGCGCTGGAGGTCTGAGGATTGGCTAATACTCACTTTTTAAACTTTTACTCTTACAAAATCCACCTCCACTCTGTCAACGTCTCTGCGGGTTCTAACTTAACACGCACCGGCTCCAGCTCTTTATTTCACTTTTTTTTTTCTTTTTTGTGGTAAATTGCAAAAAAACGTGAGAACAAATGTGAAAAACAGATCTAGCCCATTTTTAAGTGGTTTGCAGTGGTCCAAACCAGTATGGTTCATGCTGTAAAACGGCAAGTGTGTAAAACAGCAGATTAAGTTCACTATCCATTTGGAAAGCTCCAGTGAAAACTTTACTCCTGCTCCTTTTTGTTCATATAACTTTTTTAAAATCAGGAGAATAAAACAATTAGTCGACTGATAAAAGTTTTGGTAAATAAAGACAGTATTAACGAGCAAAATATCAGACTTCATGCTCCCTAAAGTCCTAGTCTAAAGCTAAAGTCAATTTCTAGAGGTGGTCGAATACTGTTAGAAGCTAAAAAACGGCACAGAGTCCGTTGCAGTGAGTCCGTCAAGGCAGCCAACAAGCATAGTGATGGGGGCAAGTTCTTAACTCCCACAAAAAATGCCAATTTGCACACTGAAGAAGCCGAACACCACCTCCTAACACATTTTACATCATAGTCACGAGTCTAAAGAACAAAAAGCTCTGCCTGGGTCACTCATTAGTGTCTGGAAACGTTATAAAACGACTTTAGCCCAAAAGACTCGATTGTTGTTGTCAAATGTTTCTAATCCCATATACGTGTGAATCATTTTTTTAAATTTAAATCATCACCACAATGTTGAAGAGCATGTAACGACATGGATAGACATTGGGTAGAGTTATCTCACTTTTGCAGGCTCCTTCTGTTCTCACCACAAGCTGAACTCTCGCTCTGAAATCACGTGTGTGTTCGTTGTTGCAGGAAGTTGAGATATTCCAGTGGCATCATGCAAGCGGCTAGTAGTTTGTTTTTTTGCTTCTGACAGTATTCGACTATGTCTTGCAACAGACTTTAGCTGGAGTTTCCCTTTAAGACTATTGTTCTATAACAGTCATAATCACTGTAATATCCTGCACTTTACAGATCAACAGACTTCAGCACATCCAAAACTGCCGCTCACCTCTTCCCTTCTACATTCTTCTTCATTCTTCTTTTACTAGAAATAAGTTTGGTGCTTTGATTGTTAATTCTGTACTTCCACTCTCCCCGTGTTTCACAAAGCTCTTTCATTCACTTTTGGCTTTGCTTGTCTCTTCATGTAAAGCGTCTTTGAGTAATCTTGAAACGGGATATAGAAGTGTTATGGATTATTATTTTTAATTAGCTGAGTAGACAGGCAGGTCTGTTTACAGTCATTTGAAATCATATCACAGTATACATCAGGTTTCCAAATACTGGCACCACTAACACACTGATTTGTGCTCCCAGAAAACAGCATCAGACAAGAAAAACCTCACAAGCTCTTAACAGAAGACTGAATTATAGATGTTACACTTATTTTTAACCTGGAGATCTTTGGTTAAGTTACTCGTATTAATGAACGTCTCACCCACTGTATAATCTGTAATAATCTGTAGAGTCTGAAGTACAGCAGAAGAATTCCTCAATGAAATGAACAGAACAAGTAAGAGTGGAGAGGATTTATTTGAATACTGATTCTTTTTGTCACTGTTTTACATACAGAGGATACAGTGTCTCCTCATTTATCACGGCGGTCATGTTCTTAAAAAAAACCCTCATCACACACTTAATAGATTTTTCTCAGACAGGAATGGACATTTTCTGACATTTCTCTTGTTTAAACACAAAACTCAAAGTTCAAACCTCTGTAGATTTTTAAAAATAAGTAAACTTCTACCTGTGTAACTTCTACCTTCCTTCAGTATGTCCATTTATGTAACGGACTGAATATTCATGTATCTAGCCAGGTAACTTCAACCTTCCTTCAGTATGTCCAGAAGTCCAGTCTTTATGTACGATGGTTCACATGTAAACCACATAGATCAGAATTAAACTTTACTCTGATTTAAGTGATATAACCGGGTAAAGTTTTTAAATGCAGTGTTTTAAAGGTTCACAATGAATATGGTGACCAGACGTCCCTATTTACCCAGGATAGTCCAGTCATGAGCCTGGCAGATTTATCCAAAATTACCAATTTGTCTGTTTTATTCAAGAAATGTCACAGGTGTCCCTATCTTTAACCAATTTGATCCCTGCCAACAGCAAAGAGAGGCATTAATTTGTCATTTGTTTAGGCAAAATACAAAAAAAATCAGCTCAAAAACAACCAAAACACAAAGAAAATTACTTTAATGACCGTCCGTCATGAATGGGCTCTGCAGAACAATTTTCCATAATTACGCACTCTATTCACAATTTTATATTACCAACCACCAAAAAACAGTGATGTCCCAGTTTTTTGTTGAAATTCTGGTCACCCTACAACATATTGTCTTTTTCTTTTGGGCATAAGGCAAAAGTAAAATAAAAAATGTAATGATTTTTCCAACAATTCCAACCCGGGTGTGTCACAGTTTTTCATTTTGGTCACCCTAAAATCAAATGCATCTCAAACTTTGAAGTCCAAAACCTAAACCAGTGAACAAAACTGTGCAGAAATGAGGAAATTAAAGACATATTTTTCTTAAAACATCATAATATTAATAAAAAACTATTGCAGCGAAAGCACAAATCCACAAAATCCACTCCCCCTCCTCTGCAGTTTCTCCACCTGTCAACAGATGGCAGTGTTCAGTGTGGGATGTGCAGATGATAATGGCGTTTGTAACCTTGAGCTGGTGTGTGTGTGTGTGTGTGTGTGTGTTTGCGTGCGGAGGATGAAGGGGGCGGAGCCAAACCGAATCCCGCATTAACAGCACTTCACATGCATAATCTGGTCATTTAGAGCTTTAATTACTCTACTGTGGATTTCATTTGAATGAGGAGAGAGGAGGCCATTACAAACGCCCATATGACCACAATACTGATACTTCCCAGTTGCATTCTATAGGGTGTGATGCTAACTGTAGGCTCTGCTCTGTCTGCAAATTTCACCGATCCGGGCAAAATTTTCAAATTTATATCAGATTCTCAAATGTATTAGTCTTGAGGCTGCTAGAATTGTAGCTTCTCTCTTATTGCATTCAAAATACCTTGGCTTTGGGGCAAATTATCAGTGTCATAATCCTAAGAATTAAAGTAAAAAACATATTTCTTTATGTTGCCTGCACTGAATGCATCATGGGATATGTAGTTCCCCATTTTTATTGGTTGTTGCTACTGTAAAACAAAGCATTTAAGCACAGGAACTTGTGATTCGATATATTGAGACGATATTATTGTGAAACCTC
Source organism: Scartelaos histophorus (assembly GCA_000787155.1). Lineage (NCBI taxonomy): Eukaryota > Metazoa > Chordata > Actinopteri > Gobiiformes > Gobiidae > Scartelaos > Scartelaos histophorus. The sequence goes on from JACN01090546.1 coordinate 3,495, forward strand.
TGCCGATATGATAACACAATATTTTGGATATGTTACATCCCTAGTGTTTATATCTCAAGTTTATTGCAGTGTTGCAGACTTTAATCTGATTTTTTTTTTTTTTTTTTTTTTTTTTTATTTTTTTTTTTTAATTTACATTGAATTGAATAAAAATCTCATAGCTTTTTTTTTTTTTTTTTTAAAAAAAATCTGGCCATAAAGAACTGATTTAGCTGGGTCTGAGCTGATTTTTACTCACTGTAAACCCAAATTATCTAAATTGATCTGAATAATTAAAAATACTGCCATACTTAATTATAATAAAACATTTTGAGATGCAATTATCTGAATTTCTGCACATTAAATTAAAGATATTATTTTTATTAATTGTTTTTAACCTTAATGTTTTATAACTTTATTTTTGTAACTGTAATTCAATATTTTGTGTGATACTATTTTTCTTTTCTTTTTTATTTCATTTTTCTACATTCATTAAAGACTATAAACTTAAATAAAGTTAGGCAACCATTTACCTATTTTTTTCTTATAGTCATAGGCCTAGTTGTGGAAAATCAAACTCTTAAACAGGGCCATAAACGCTCCGACTGATCATGAGCTTGTGAGAATGTGCTTTGTAAAGGTGCACTGTGTAACTTTTAGGTAGAGGAATGTTCCACAGTGTGACATTAAACAGCTCTACTTTACATTTTTTCAATTCCAGGTGTTTTTATAGCTCAAAAATACCTACAAAAACAACATTCTGACTATGAGTGGGGTGGCCTCTCCACAGATCTGACCTGTAACTTGGTCTGGTTTTCGGACTATGTGAAAACCTGTTTGCTCTGTTTGCTAATGTTTGCATTGTGTCACCATGGTAACTGCTGAACATTCCACCATACACATAGATGCAGAGCACCCAGTGTGACGCCACAGCAGAGGACCAATAGTCCAGTGGTCTGAAAGTTTGTTGTTAGCGTTACCGTGACGATCAAACCGGGCTCTGGTGTGCGAGCTGTGAGAAGTGTTTTTAAACTCAATAAAAGTGTAAGACGAGAGAAAGGTCATGTGTCTCTTTAACTCGTGATGAAGTGTGAGGGACTTCAGAGGACAGACGAAGAGGATGGGAGGATGATTTATCTTCATACACAAAGACAGAGAGAGAAAGACTAGAGAGAGGGAAGAGAGAGAAGAAAGTCGAGAGGGAGAGAGTAGAGAGGGAGAGAGTAGAGAGGGAGAAGGAGTAGAGAGGGAGAAGGAATAGAGAGGGAGTGAGAAAGAAAGAGAGGAAGAGACAGGGAGTGAGAGAAAAAAGAGAGGAAGAGAGAGAGGAAGAGAGAGAGGAGAGAGAAAGAAAGAGAGGAGAGAGGAAGAGAGAGAGAGGGAGTGAGAAAGGAAGAGAGAGAGAGGAAGAGAGGAGAGAGAAAGAAAGAGAGGAGAGAGGAAGAGAGAGAGAGGAAGAGAGGAGAGAGAAAGAAAGAGAGGAGAGAGGAAGAGGGAGAGAGAGGGAGAAAGAGGAGAGAGATGAGAAAGGGAGAGGGGGAAAGAGGAGAGAAAGAAGAGAGAGATGAGGAAGGGAGAGGGGGAAAGAGGAGAGAAAGAAGAGAGGGATGAGGAAGGGACAGGGAGAAAGACGAGATAAGCAAAAATCATAAAATTATCATTGCAACATTTGAGTTTGCATTTTGTCCCAATTCTAACGATGCCCAGAAGCGAATATATGCTCATGTTTGCACTATACGGCATAGGAGTAACCATAGCCTGCAGTGATATAGCTTCAAAAAAATGCATTGCTGGGTAGGTGAGAAAAAAAAAAAAACATGTTCAAACTGCCAACATGTGCTTGCATTGAAAAAAAGGGGCAGCACTACTCTGTCAGACATTTGCAGGAAGCAGATAATGTCTCAAATATAATTACGCAACCTCCTACTCCACCAACTTCCCCAATGCACTCTACTAGAAAACTGCCATGTTGTCAGTGTGTCCGTTTGGTGCAGAGAGAGAGAGAGGAAGAGAGAAGAGAGAAAGAAAGAGAGGAGAGAGGAAGAGAGAGAGAGGGAGTGAGAAAGGAAGAGAGAGAGAGGAAGAGAGAAGAGAGAAAGAAAGAGAGGAGAGAGGAAGAGAGAGAGGAGAGAGAAAGAAAGAGAGGAGAGAGGAAGAGAGAGAGGAGAGAGAAAGAAAGAGAGGAGAGAGGAAGAGAGAGAGGAGAGAGAAAGAAAGAGCAGAGAGGAAGAGAGAGAGAGGGAGTGAGAGAGAGAGGGAGTGAGAGAATCAGAGGAGATAGAGGAAGAGAGAGAGGGAGTGAGGAAGAGAGAGAGGAGAGAGAGAGGGAGTAAGAGAAAGTGAGAGGATAGAGGAAAGACTGCAATGAAGTGAGAGAGAGGGGGAGAGGATAGAAAAAAGATAGAGGGGAGAGACAGAAGGAGAGAGAAAGAGAGAGAGAGAGAAAGAGGCAATTTGTCACCATCTTTATTCAGTATGTAAGCAAAGAGAAGCCCAGACTCATCTCCATAGAAACTAAAAACAATCTTCAATAGAGAAAGGACGACCCTGACTCAATCTGAACATTTGACCTTTACTCTTTAACTGGAGCTCATCATATTCAAATGAACCAAACTGTTTCTCTGTCTGTTTTTCTGCAGCATTAAACAGACTCACAAAGAGCACACGACACCTCAGCCAAGCAGAAAGCAGGATATTTAATCAATATACTGTGATTTTACACCATTAAATCAGAATACTTTCTCTTCTATTCCCATGAGCTCTTATACTTGTTCTGATGCAGCTCTAGAACATTCTGAGGCTCATTTCTGTCCTGTCGATGGGACTTTACTTTTTAGTATTTGATACCTGCAAACTTTACGTTTAGTATCGATGAGTTTCTTATCTCGATATTTTTGACAGCCCTACTACTATCACTGCTACTACTACTGCTACGACTACTGTTAAACTTACTTTCGCAAGTACTTTCTCTTTAGAACTACTGCTACTACTACACAATTAATTAATACACATTAAAACTACTACTGCTACTACTACTACAAGCATTAAAACTACTACTGCTACTACTACTACAAGCATTAAAACTACTACTGCTACTACTACTACAAACATTAAAACTACTACTGCTACTACTACTACAAGCATTAAAACTACTACTGCTACTACTACTACAAGCATTAAAACTACTACTGCTACTACTACTACAAACATTAAAACTACTACTGCTACTACTACTACAAGCATTAAAACTACTACTGCTACTACTACTACAAGCATTAAAACTACTACTGCTACTACTACTACAAACATTAAAACTACTACTGCTACTACTACTACAAGCATTAAAACTACTACTGCTACTACTACTTCACACATTAAAACTACTACTACTACTACACCTTCACACATCAAAACTGCTACTGCTACTACTACTACTACTACTACAGGCATTACAACAACTACTACTACTACTACAACACACATTAAAACTACTACTGCTACTACTACTACTACTACACACATTATAACTACTATTGCTACTGCTACTACACACATTAAAACTACTACTGCCCCAAACCAAAGTCTTTGTTTCCTCTAATGTATGTGGTCTACTATTACTACTACTACTACTACTACTACTACTACTACTACTACTACTGTTACAGCTACAAATTAAAGTCTTGGGGCCTCATTCATGAAACATTTTTATGAACAAATTTGTACTTTAGGGCGTATGAACATTTTTGGCATTCACAAAACGTTCTTAAGTAAAAATCAGCATCAGGTTTTCAATACTTTTGACAACTCTGCAATAATGAACACAGTAAAAGAAACATTGAATGATGCAAAAAATCAAAGCTTCTTATTCAAAACTAGTTAAAACCCAAATCACGTAAGTATTTGTAATCATAGTTGCGTTAAAATTACACTGACTTTTCCGGAGGTGCTGGTTTTGCCTTGATTATCTCACAGTAAACTTAGTAATCACAATGGAGACAGGTTAAGGGTCAGATCTATGGAGAAGCGAGCCTGAATATGGTAAGAATCCATGTTTTTTTAAGGTATTCTTAAGCTTGTAAATAAAACCTGTAATGAAACAAATGAAAGGGCAAAAAAAGGAAAGGCAAAGAAATCTCCATGGAGACAAGCAAATAGTGGACCCTTCACCTTAGAATTTACCACCTTTAATGCAGAGATTCCAACGTTTTTGCAGTGCATATCCTGCTTTTCACATTCTCAGCCTCTAAGATTCATCTCTGTCCTTCTGCAAATTGCCGTACTTCTCCATGTATCAATTATAATCCAATACGCTGTGGTCACGAGCACCAGGTTCATTCCACATCTAACCGCTGGCCCCTGGACGTGAAGATCTCTGCTCTCCACGGTCTCCACGCTCTCTCCCTGTGGTGCACCTCTCAAGGTCTGGAAACCACACACTTTAGAGCTGGCACTAAACACCAACTAATGCTCCTGCGCGATTCCTGCAGAGTCAACACTTTACACGGATCTGAGCGGCTGCAGAGTACAACGAGGGGTGGAGATAAAAAAGGAAAATGAAAGAGAAGGAGGTGGGGTTTGATGGACAGAAGGTCAAAAATGCAAGAAGACTCAAAACAATTCAGGCAATTACTCGTTCAACCAAAAGATAAAATAGAACCGGAGCATAAAAACATAAACGTTGAGGAAACAGAGGGCGTTGAGTACAAAAAAAAGGAACATAAGACTGAATGCGAAAAAGAAACAGCAAAAGCGTGAATGAATAACAAAACACAAAGCAGAACAGGAAACTCAAATCAGCCATTTTTGACAAATGTAAAATAGAAAAACAAATTCTGGACCGGGATGGAGCAAAATCACTGAGACAAGTGAGTTTGTTTGAAAACAAACTCTTGGTCTAAAAAATTTACCTAATAACATATCCGAAAATAGAACTCAGCTCCAAATGTTCTCCTAAAACTGCGAGCTTCTCTGAGCTTCATTTAACTGGACCTGAACACTACTCACTTTAGTGCCCTTCTTTATTCAGTCTATGGCAGCTCATTTGGAACTACAAAATAATAAGAAGAAGAAGAAGAAAAGAAGAAAAAGAAGAAGAAGAAGAAGAAGAAGAAGAAGAAGAGGAGGAAGAAGAAGAAGAAGAAGAACTGCACTGTTTATTTCAATTTTAATTTATTTATTTTCTTTACATTTTTTGTGAGACAGCCTCACTTTTTCATTTCTTCATCATAATAAAGACCAGTGTTAAAACAATGATATTTACGACTTTTTATTAAGAAATATAGTTAATATTATGCAGAATTAAGTATTTTGGTCTCCACAATATTTTCTGTTTTTCATGTGGCCCCATGGAAAAAAAAAAAGCCTACCTCTCGTTTATGGATTGCTGTGGATTTTAAAACCTTAATCAATATATATAGACAAATATCACATGTAACTTTTTGGTTGGGTGTCCGTCAAATGCCTGGAATGTTCCGCAGTGTGACTTTAAACAGCTCTACTTTATAGTTATTCAATTACAGTTGGTTTTATAGCACAAAAATACTGACAAAAACAGACATTCTGACTGTGAATGCGGTCGCCTCTCCACAGATCTGACCCATAACTTTGTCCGGTTCGGTTTCCATGAAGATAGAAAGGTTTAATGTCATACCGTGAAACATTCCAGACAAAGCAATAACATCTCAACGGAAAAAAGCATTTGACGAACGGACTCTCCACCAGGAAAACCATTTGACGTTGACGGACCCTAAAACCAGAAAAGTTCCAGAATGCAGCTTTAATATCTTCAGAATATTCCCAGAAACATTCATTTGTTTCAGGAAGAAAGGCCTGATGAGGTTAGCAGTAAAGCAATGTACAGAACACTCCATTAATCTCCCTGTTCCTGGTGTGAAGCGCGATAGACCCGACTGTAATTAACCCCGCTAGGCGACTCGCAACGGGGCTTAAACCGAGCCGCTACAGCAGGGTCGCGCTCTGATGACCTCACCGTCGCCGTGGAAACCGTCATAATCATAAACAACATCTGCGCTAGCGCCGCTCGTGTGCCTCCGTGCTACCGCTGGCGTCTGGCTCCACACTGCGCAGGGGTCAAAGGGCACAATAACTCAGCTTGGTTTCAGTCCCACAGGAAATCCATGCAGCCATATGTTCGTTTAATAAGTAACTAATACTTAGGCGGGGGGCGGCTGCTGAAACACAAGGAAAATTTACAATGTGGAACCTGAGAGAGTAAAAAGCAATAAAGATGGAGGGGAGGGGCAGTGGGTGGGGCTAAGAGAGGATGGGGTTTGATTGACAGCTGTGAGACCAGTGTAATTCAAGCATTTCTACACAGCAACAAGGTCTTGAATTGTTTTAGATCACTGTCATCACCAAACTTTTACACTTACAAATACAGAGCTTAAACATATGCTCTGTTGCTGTAGTTGAACAATATTTCTGTTACTATAATATATTTTTTATGTTTCTATAATAGTTAATCCTCCAGTACATGCAAGATCTTTTTAATGTTAAAATATAACTATTGTTGTTATCCATACAGTTTCAAGTTTAATGTTTTGCTAAAATTAACCATCCAAAGCAAGTCTCTGGGAACAATTGAAACTATTTGGACTCAATAACAAAAGAGTTGCAATTTCTTCTGTTAAAAATGTTCAAATTTCATAATAATTCTCCACATACCTGTAGTGCCTCTGACCTCCATTGAACCAAATCATTTTTTCACAAATCCTGAGTTATTCTGCATGTTTTTGTCCTTAAAGTGCCAAATGTTCATGTGGCTCGACATGTGTTTGCCCTTAGCTCATGATTTATAAACTTCTTTAAAATGACTCTAATCACATTTATTTTCTTTCTTTTTTGTCATATTTTCTGAAGTGTTTTTAGTCCCACATGAAATTTCAAAAATGAAAATTTGATATTTCCCCATAATATTCAAACAAATATTGTCCGAGTGTGTCAATTTTTTCAAATTTCTTGTTTTCATGTTTTCAAATCTCAATCTCATGTTCATATGACTCACAGCTTAGATTAACATCCCAACCATGTTTTAGAAAAGAAAACTATTTTAAGGTTATTCTCAGTCACACCACATGAAATTTTTTAAAGTCGTAGCCAATTGATGTACATAAAAAATACTAAAAATGTGTCATATAAATGTCAAACATAGATTTATGCACCTGACATTGTAAATATTTGAAAAAGTTCAATAGAAAAAAACATTTTCAAATTTGCCTGTTGACATCATTGATCCATATTCACACTTTTGGTTATTTTTTTGTCAACAAGGATTATTTTGTTATTCCAATTGGTAATTTACTTAATTAAGTATTTGATATAATATGAAGTTATTTGTGTTTTCTTGTTTTCATGACAGGCGCTCTAATACATTTGTTAAGCTCTGTGCTTTACTAAATTGAATGAGTCCTCTGCATTTGACCCATCCTTCTACGGTAAAAGATCACATTTTAAACAGTGCTTTTCTACCTTCAAAGTTCTCAGAGCACTTTACTTCACACAAAGACACTTGGGACAAGGTAGGTTAAGTGTCTTGCCCAAGGACACAATGACAGTATTCACCTGTGGGAGCTAGAATCACACCACCAACCTTAGCTGGAGGCTTTGACCTGTGGTGCATGTCTTGGGCTGATGGGGGAAACCACATTAAACTCCACACAGAAAGTTCCAAGTGACCCGGGAATCAATTCCACTTGTGCTGAAAAATGTGAGACGATTCAGGACAGTCACATGCATTTACGCTGCACAATGTCTGATATGTACAATGACAAATAAAGCCACATGTTTAGTCCTGGTTTTAGTGTGCACTTGGTTTGGTTTGGTCCTGGTCTGCTTTCACAGTTAGTTCCAGGTAAAGTAGTTTTACTTTAGTCCAAGTTTTTATGTGGGGTGTGTACAAGTGTGAACTAGAATAATAAAAACAACAAAAAACAGAACAAATTAATTTTGAGGCAAATGGAGGCAAAATGAAGCAAACATCATACTTTTACAGACTTAAATAATAACGGTTTTATTACAAAAAATAAGCAACCATTTTGAACTTTCAATGTTCACATCTTATTTACTTTGCTTCTCTGTTAAGAAGGATGAAAAAATTACAGTTTTATAACTCTAAAATAGTATTTGGGCTTCAAAACATCCACAAAATGTTTAGTATGGATCATAAATTCTTGTCAAATAAACAAATAACGTAAAACACAATTGTAAGTGTTTTTAAACGAGGCTCTGAATCATTCACATGGATCTGAGAGGTTTGACTTTTCCAAATTGTCCTTGATTTTTCATAATTTATGATATTCTGAAATGAATCCTAGTTTTCCCACGAAAGTCGCATTTTGTTCCACTTCACTTCACCCCCAGATGCTCCATTACAGAATTTACAAAGTTTTTGTCTATAATTTTTCGAAGAGTCTATATAACGCTTATTAACTAGTACACTGTCGTCTTAAGAGCTGCTTATACAAAATATCTGTATTGGGGCAAGACAAATTTGCTCAAATACACGGGGAAAAAAATCAGGTACAGGCCGTTTAACAAATTGTGCAAGCTAAAAATTCCGGTTGGATTTACTGGCTGGTCAGGAGTGGGTTTGTGGTCTCCGCTCTGTTCCTCCTCTGTATCTGCGGTCAGGACCTATTAGCTCCCTGTAAGAAAGACTGATGTTCGCTGACAAGCTAACTTCTCCTCTGGCTCCTTCTGAAATTTACACAGCGCTCCTCTTCCTCCTGCAGAGTTCACAACCTTCTCATTTCTGGACAAGCGCTTCTTTGACTTGCCGCTAATTCGACAAGCGTTCGCAGTTGGAGCGAACTTCTACGCGAGGTTTCGTTTCGACTGTTATTCCAGTGGTCTTATTACAACACAACACGTACTTAACTTGTCAAAATTACGATTCCCTTGCGATTCTCGGCGACTATTACGTTGCCATTCATAAAAAATAGCCTACCACTTTGGTGCAGTTTCGTCGAAATTGAGGAAAATCTCGGTGGATAATTTATAGAAGCGCACTGCAGTCGGAAAGGGTAACGGGTGCATTCAAATTAAGTCATTTTCTCTGGTTTTGGTGGCCACTGAGATTATTTGGACTTTAGCCGAGGAGAGGGAAGCTAACCACCGCTAATGGCTAACGCTAGGTTGTTTAGCGCTGACTCCCTTCCTGTCTGTGTGTGTGGATACGTACTTCGCTTGTGTTTGTTTGTGTTTCTGGGCGTTTTTGAGACGTGAGGTTTGGGAGAGTTTTCAAAGACAGAATCAGGAGATGCTGATGAAGAAGTTAGAGGAAGACACAGTTTTCCATAATGTTTATTCTGGGTTTCAGACAATCTTGTTTAGAGCTTTACTTACATTGTGTATAAGTGTCGCTGAACCTTGACTATATTAAAATAAGGCTTCGGGTTCTAACATCAGCATTTGAAAAAAATGTTCCACAATATAGGACATGCATACCTATATTTCATTTAAAAACATACCTATATTTCATTCTCACACAGTTTAACACACAAACCCAGCATATTTAGGAGTTCCTTTCTCGAACAGAAAATACTTTTCCACCTTGTGATGTCATAGGGTAATACAGGAAGTGCTCCACTCGTCTTAAAATTCCATACACCTCAATATAAATATGATACTGAGAACCTATGGCACCCTCAAGTAACATCAATGGACCCCTAACGTTCCAGATATTTGCAATAAATGTGCAAACGATAAGGTTATTTTGTTCCACTGTTTATGGGAATGCTGGAAAGTTCAGAACTACTGGAAATCTGATTCATACCATATCCATTATAGTTGGTGTAGAGGTTCCTCATCAGGCAAAGCTCTGCACTTTGGGTTTGTATTCCAAAAATGTTGTTGTCAATAAAAAACAAGCCTCACTCAAATGTGGATGCGTCTCCTATAAAAGTTTGGACTATGGAAATGGTATTTTGCATTGCACTGGAAAGACTTACATTTGTTTCAAGAGAAAAAAGCTGAGGACTTTGAGGACATCTGGAGACCCTTAGTGGAGTTTTTGAAAAATAAGTAATTTTTATTGTGACTTGTATAATATTGAATGTGATATGTATATTTACAAGTTTGTGTTTCATTATTATTAGTGATAATGGCCTGCGTGAGATTAATGTTGTTGATAAATCTTAATAAATACACCCACCAAATATACCAATCCACCTTCACTAGAATCATTTGGATAATTTCAGACGTGGAATTTCTAATCTCTACTGAGCTAAAGGTAAAAGGAACACTTCACTTGAAAACTTCATGACATCACAAAGTGGAACAGAGCATTTTAAGCATTATAACATGGCTCAAAGCTCACAAGAATCCATTTTGTGTAATATGTGTAAATATATGTAATTTGTGTAATATGTGTAATTTGTGTAAACATTCATTTGTGTAATAGTGAAAAAATACAGTGAAAAAATGTGTTCTTACTGTGAGCAGGTGGTCACCTCTCCACAGATCTAACATGTAAATTGATCTTTTGGTGTCACCAGCTCTTTTCTCATATTCATTGGTAAGTTAATGCTAGATTGTAGAACATTCTAAAGAGCATTTTAAGCATTATAACATGGCTCAAAGCTCACAAGAATCCATTTTGTGTAATATGTGTAAATATATGTAATTTGTGTAATATGTGTAATTTGTGTAAACATTCATTTGTGTAATAGTGAAAAAATACAGTGAAAAAATGTGTTCTTACTGTGAGCAGGTGGTCACCTCTCCACAGATCTAACATGTAAATTGATCTTTTGGTGTCACCAGCTCTTTTCTCATATTCATTGGTAAGTTAATGCTAGATTGTAGAACATTCTAAAGGACGGAAATATACATGGAGACGAGGAGTGGCCTGAAAAGTTACAAAATGCATCATTAACAAAAGTGAGTAAAGTCACTGAAGTTTACAGTAATGCGTGTTTTGTTTTTGAATAATTTTATATGCATTTTCTCCTGTTTTAAATATGACAGAAATAGCAAAGGAAACACTAAAACATGTTTTTGTTTGTGAGTATTTGATCAAAACATGCAGACATGAGTTCATTTTATGGTTCTTTGCTCAAATCTCTTGTAATTCCAGCATCTCCCAGATCAAAACCCAGAGATTCTACTCAATGGTTCATTATTCAGTAGTTCAGACTATAATGATACTGGGCTTAACACTGAGCCCTGTGGGACTCCCATAATGCCACGCTCTAGTCTTTAGATACCGGCTCTGTGATTCATTATTGTCAAGTGAATTAAACAGTCGCTTCACAACCAGGATATACAAACACGATCAAGTAGAAACTTAAGGAGGGAATTCTGCGAGACAAAAACTGTACTTGTAAGAGTAACGTTTCTTCAAAATAATATTACTCAAGTAGAAGTACAAAGTAGGGGTCCAAGAAATTACTCAAATAAAAGAAAAAAAAAATATTTGGGGAAACTATAAAGAGGAACTGCTGGGACGTAACATCTGATTTCTAATTTGAAGTTAATGTAAGAAGGATAAAACGGAAAGGATAGAACAGAAGGATAAGACATTAAATAATCACAAAATCTGGTATTTTCAAAGGACAGACACAAAAATGAGACAAATTAAATCATACATGAAGGAGCGGAGCAAAAAACACTAATCATTTTCAGACTGTCACATAAAACTTTTGCCATTTTAGATTTACACACAGAGGAACCAAAACTTTTACTCAAGAGACAGTCCCCAAGGAAACTCAGCTACTAAATCAGGACTAAACCAGGATTAAGCAAGGACTAAACCAAGACTAAAGCAGGACTAAGCCAGGACTAAACCAGAAATAAATCAGGACTAAACCAGGACTAAATCAAGACTAAATCAGGGCTAAATCAAGACTGAACTAGGACTAAATAATGGTGAAATCAGGATTAAGCCAGGACTAAATTAGGACTAAACCAGGACTAAACCAGGATTAAATTAGGACTAAACCAGGACCAAATTAGGATTAAAAAGGACTAAACTAGGGCTAAACCAGAGCTAAATCAGGACTAAAACAAGACAAAGCCAAGAGTAAATCAGAACTCAGTCAAGACTAAACCAGGATTAATTCAGGACTAAATCAGGACTAAACAATGACTAAATCAAGACTCAACCAGGATTAAATTAGGATGAAATCAGGACCAATCCAGGAATAAATCAAACTAAACCAGAACTAAACCAAAGCTAA
>KN515713.1:0-17799 GCA_000787155.1 Scartelaos histophorus
GCAACACAGTTTTCATTTTATACTTAAGACTACAAGAGAAGAATACATTTAATTTAAAAACAAAATGAGTCTGTAGTGTCACGTGTGTGACATATCAGGTTAATAAAGTTTAGTTTGACCCCTTAATATAAAGGAAAATGAAAAAATACAAGAAATGAAAGGTTTAAGTGCATACACTGATTCTACCAAATATGCTAAATACAATTATGTCTGACAAAACCTTCATCTTCTACAGAAAAGACCCTTAAAATCAAAAGTGATTTTCATTTGCAACAACCGCACTCAGATAACATGTCCTCTTTAATAACATTACCCCCTGAAAATCAACATTTCTTGAAAACATATTATTAAAATATAATATAGAAAGCCTTAAAAAAATCAACAAATATATTATACAAGTAATTTTGAAATTTTGCCATGCAGGCTCCATTTTCAGAGAATGGCCCTTAATGTTAGAAAATTATATTGTGTTTATTATTTTCATCATTCTTAATAGAGAAGCAAAGTAAAGATTTGTAGCTTGTAAATTGAAAATAGTTGCTTAATTTCTGTTCTAATGTCATGAAACCATCAGCATTTAGGTCCTCTCCTCAGTTAATCATTGTAAATATGTGATGTGAGCTTCATTTTCCCTCTACTTGCTCCATTGCTGAATTTTGAACATTCTGATGACATAAGATAAGATAAGATAAGATAAGCCTCTATTAATGTTTGAAAGGGTCTATGACTTTACCTCCAGTATTCCACATTATGGCATTAAACTTTTCAGTCTCCATAAAAACAAGCAGGAGATGCAACCAGACCAATTTACAGATGAGATCTGTGAGGAGGTGTCCCACTCACAGTTTGAATGAATGTTTTTAAAGGTATTTTTGGGTAAAAAAAAACAAAACAGGTGAAGTCAGAACTGTGGAGAGGAGAGCCCACTCACAGTAAGAATACCAGAGTTCCTACTGTCATGGAAATCCTGGAAAAGTTTGAAAATGAAAATGATCATTTTCCAGGCCTAGGAAAGTCATGGAATTGTATAAACTCAATGAAAGTTTTGGAAAAGGCATGGGATTTTAGTATTTTTTTCACGCAACTCAAAACTAAAACATTAAAAGAGACACATTAAAAAGTGAAGCTAAATTCTGCACGTGTAGGAGCCGTAAAGTCATGAAAAATTCACTTAAGGTCATGAAGAAGTCGCAGAAAAGTTGAAATTTTGTCAGTAAGGTTTTTTGAGCATTTGAGCATTAAAAACACCTGATATTGATGAAATGCGAAGTAAGCAAGGTTCAACCAGAAAAGTTACACAGTGCAGCTTTATGACCCTCCCCAAATCAGTCATCCTCGAAGACATCCATTTGAGTCTTCTCTGGTCTCGTGCCCCCTCTGCTCTCCCCAAACACGTGCAGATCCAGAGCCAGTGTAACCTGCTCCTGTCATGAAATATAGAGCAGCAGTGAAGGACGGGGAGGAGGCTCGGTTACTCTGCTCAGGCTCCTCTCCCTGTTCTTCTGTGGGTTTGTCCAACTAACCTCATGTTGTTTTGGGTCAATACATCTTTTACCGCTCAAAGACACTCAAACCCTGCTTATTTAGGCCACGTTCCACCTTGTGATGTCGTTTAGTAATACAGGAAGTGCGCCACTGCGTTTTTAAACTCCATGTAACTTCACTAGAATCATATGGAGTTGCCTCTACAGAACTAAAGGTGAAAGGAGCTGTTTACTCGAAAAACTACAGCTTCATGACATCACAGGGTGGAACAGAGAATTCTGAGCTTTGCAAATGTAGACAGACTAGTTATAAAGAGTTAATCAAACGTGTGTGAATGAAACAAAGCACAACTCCGGGCAGATTTTGATGAGGCAACATTATAACATTCTCCATATACAACAGCACGATACAAAACAATACGCTACAACTTGACAAACCTGAAGCGATGAGCAGTAGTTCCATTAGCTGAACGCAAGCTGATTGTGTTGTGATTGTGCTCTGAAGGGGGAGTATTGCTGTTTTGCCTTCACAGTAATGCTAACAGCTTACATGCTAACAGTGCACTTCCTGATTATCAGACAATAAAATCAAGGCAAGGCATTAAAACCACCACAACATCTATTACTTCTACTACAAGTACTAATATCTACTGCTACTACTACCTCTACTACCAGTACTGTTATTACTACTATCTCTACTACTATTACTACATCTATTACTACTACTGTTTCCATTATTACCTAATAATACCACCTCTACTACTACTACTACTACTACTACTACATTACTACATTTCCTTATTGACATTTCCTTAAACATGTTTTTTTTGGGTGTGTTTGTTTTGGAGAGGGCCTCTTAATGTAGCTCTTATGAGTCACCACATTCACTGTCGCATAACCAAATGACATAAAGTGAATACAAATGAATTTGCTAAAAGGTGTTTAACTAGTCCACACGCCCAGAGAGACTCTGGGATTGTCAATATTTTCTCACCAACCTCAACCTTTTAACATATTTAGGGTTTTGGAGTAAATTCTAGATCTAAGACGAAGTTAAAGGGCATATGACTGTAATTTTCACTTAATCTGGCGGAATAATACCTGTTATACCTGTTATAGTTTTACACCAATCAAGAAGAAGCAATTTGTGAAGAAAATATGTTGAAAATTATAGGAAGTGGAGAGTTCTATGTTAGAGAGTTCCAGTGAGAGTGTGTTTACATGCACATCAGTATCCTGATTATGATCGAGTTTTTTGAATATCCCACTTTCATCATGGTGCATGTATATGCAGTATCCCAGTTTCAGTATCCTAAATAATCCAGTATCCCGGTTATGAGAAACCGGGATATTGTATCTGAAAAGTGTAACATGAACCTTCTCCAACACAATATACACACAGAACAGACTGGCCATCAGCAGCACATCCCTCTGTCACAGAAAGAACACTCATATTCCACTGAGACGGGTCCTTTAGTTTAGTTGACTGCATCAGGGCACAAGGAGCAAGCTGGGGTTTTTTCAGCACTTATAGTTTATGCAAATGAGCCATGTGGCTCATTAATGAGCCATGTGGCTCATTAAGTTAAGTTTATTTGATTATGTCAAGAAACCGAGATACTACATCTGATCATGTACATAGGGATATGAGTATCTCAGTGTGCGTGTAAACAGCATATCCCGAATACTGCCATAACTGGGATTTGGCTAATAACCGGGATACTCATGAGCATGTAACACACTGATGACATCACACTGGGAGAATTCTGTCCAAATGTTCAGCACAATTTACACATAAGGAACACATTTTTCTGGTACTTTAAATTTCAACAAAATACAGGTGTTTTCTTATATTTTTCTTTCTCAAATAATATTATCTGCGTATATTAGAAGAGTTTTGGCCAAATGTACAATATGGTGTTCGATTGCTTGTAAAAGCTACAACTTCACAAACCTGACACAATGTGCAGCAGTTTCCTGAGCAGGATGCATGCTGATTTTGTTGTGATTGTACTCTAGGTAGGGTAGTTTTGCAGATGCTAGCAACAACTAGCATACCAACAGTGCACTTCCTGCTTATCAGACAATAAAACGCTTACATACAGCCGGCTTATTTTGACCTTAAGAGCTGCTTATACCACATCATTTTTACTGGGGAATTCGTTCCTTGTAAAGTCAAAAAAATCCATCTTAAAAGTATTAAACAGGTCAACACACCCTGAGAGAGTGGAATATTTTTCTCACAAAGTTCCACCTTATGATATTTTGGGTTTTTGGAGTAACACTGGAGCTAAGACAAGTTAAACACCCTGTACCAGATTTTTCCACGGATTTGAGCAAATTTGCCTTGCCCCAGTACAGATATTTTGTATAAGCAGCAGCTTTTGAGATCAAGATAAATCTGTTCCTGCTTTCTGCATTTTAATTATTAAAGTATTAAATTAAGAATTAGGAAGTGCGAGTTAGCATGTTTGCTGTTGTTAACATTTCCATGATAGCAAACTTTGCCCTAGCCTCTGAAAGTTGTAAAAGTGTTTTTAAACTCATTGTGATGAATAATTTGCTTACTCCGAATGCCTAAAGGAAGTGAGGAATAACTTAGGACCACTGCAAAGTGGTAAAACATGAAAAACAGAGCTAGTTCATTTAAAGACCCACTGTTTTCTGACCTGTTCTAATATTTCCTGGAGTTGTGTTTTCTTTCATTCACACATGTTTAACACACAAACCCTGCAGATTTACACTGAGATCTCCTCTCAAACTGAAAACACTCTGTACCTTATGATGCAGTAATGTGATAATCTGATGCTGCTCCACTGTGTTTTTAGACTTCATACACCTTCACTAGAATCATTTGGATAATTTCGGCCCTGGAATCGCCAATCTCTACTGAACACAAGGTCAAAGGAACCATTAATTTCATGACAACAAGGTGGAACAGAGCATTTTGAGCTTAAAAAGAATGACTAAAACATGTGTGAATGAAACAAAATGCAACTCCAGGTTTGTTTTTGAGGAGGTAACAGCATCCTACCATCACTTGAAGCTTGCAAGAGTCAATTCTGCATAATACAGGACAAAATGTAAAAATCTGGTAACAGACTAAAGTCTAAATTTGAGGTAAATTGGATTTGAAATAAAAAGGAAACTATTTTCTTCTGAATTGCATGACAAGATCTGAAGAGAGAAGTATCAGCGTGTTCAGAAGAAGAATTACCTCTACTGGATGTGCCTGTGGTTTAGGAAAGACTAAACTGAAACAAAATTAAAGACATAAAGGAACTATTAAACAAAAGTACAAATTGAAATTTAATCATCAATATAATCACATCCAAATTAAAATATTTTAAAAGAACATGCCCCTGACCCATTTCTACACTTTAGGAATGCACAATTTGTTTTATTATCAAAAGTTGTTCAGATTTTATAGCTGTAGTGTTTTACTGACTGGGTTTTGGTTTTTATGACCCTTTTGAAAACCACATCCAAAGCTTCTAGATTACACAAAATGGTCACGTTGTGGACAGTTTATAACATCTCACAGCTTCTCCTTATTCAAGAATCCCAAGTGTAAGAAGATTGAGGTCAAAGTTTATCAGTAGCTTTTATTGCCGTGATAAGTTATCGGCGAGGCTTTGAAATGCCTTTAAATAGTCTCTGTTTACAGCTGTTACTTTTTTTTTCGAGAACGGTCTATGGTCCACGCAGGGATGGTTTACAGAATAACAGATAACTAGAGGCACTGCTCCGTCTAAAGCTGTTTTAATCTGAGCTTTATTTTAACACAATCTAACAGGAAGAACTGATTTAGATGGAACTAAACGTCAAACATTTGAGCTAATTTTGCGCTGTCCCTCTCAAATAATATTACACTCACAAGCTAGCATTAGCCAACAGTTTTTCAGTTAGTCACTGTCGCCTTTTTGTTGAAAATCAAACCCCATTGACCCATCAAAAATATTACCGACGTCTTAGCTCTGCCCACTTAGTTTTTGTTTGTCACAGTTGCTCCCTATGCTTTTCCTCTAACAATATGCCTTTGAAAATGTATAAGCACCATAATTTAGTCACATTTTTACTCTATATAGTGTTGAACATTCTGCCAGTAGAGTTAGATGAACAGTTACCATGGTGTCGCAAAGCTCACATTAGCAAAAACTGTCAAAAATGATTTAAACGGCACATTTTCAGGAGCCTGTGATCAATACGATTATTCCTGGGGCTGTTTAGGAGTTTCAGCAAAAAGGGCGAGAGTGACTAACTGAAAAACTGTTGGCTTAGATTTTGTTAAAATAAAACTCAGATTAAGTCCAACTTGAGTAACTTAGTAGTGCTTTTAGTTAGTTTCATTCCCCCATGTTTATGTCGGCTGCAAAGTATCAGTTCACATATTCCTACTGAAGAACTTACTTACTTCTACCTTACTCTTACCTTACTTCTCTCTACAAATTCATATGAAAATTGCAAGAAAACTGTTTCTTTTTCTTTTGAATTTTACAGTCCTCACCAGATGTCTAATTCAGATTGGCCCACATAACGGAGTCTGAGCCTCTGTGGAAGTGGGTCAGATACAAACACAGTGGACTAGATCAGACTGTTGTGTTATTTGTGAACTTTTATCTCAGTTTCAGGGTCACATTCTGAGAGAAATCTACTTTTATCTCCCTCTAACCTTGATGTAAGACGTCTACAGCAATAAATGTTATGTTGAGGTTATCCCCATGATTTTGAATGTAGCTTCTTGGTTCAGACTTGGTTCAGACCTTTGTTTAGACCTGGTTTAGACCTGGTTTAGATCTGGTTTAGACTTGGTTTAGAGCTAATTTAGACCTGGTTTAGACCTGTCTCAGACATGGTTTAGAACTGGTTTACACCTGGTTCAGAGTTGTCCTAAATCTGGTTTAGACTTGTCTTAGACCTTGTTTAGACCTGTTTTAGACCTGGTTTAGACCTAATCAAGACCTGGCTTAGATCTGATTTAGACTTGGTCACAGTTAGACTTAGTTTAGATATGGTTTAGATCTGGTTTAGACCTTATTTAGACCTGGTGTACATTTGGTTTAGACCTAATTTAGACCTGGTTTACACCAAATTTAGACCTGGTTTAGACTTGGTTTAGCCCCCAAACCCCGAAGATATCTCAGGTTTCTAAGTGTGCATACATATGATTTGAACGCAGTTTAGTTTGGATAGACTTGGTCTGGTCCTGTTCCAGGTCTGGTTTAGTCTTGGTCTAATCCAGGTTTAGTTAAAAATGTAGTCCCATAGTACTCCCAGTTCTGACTGTGAGCAAGATCGCCTTTCCACAAATCTGACCTGTAACTTAGTTTGTTTTGGTCTCCTTGAAGATACAAAGGTTTAATGCTATACTGCGAAACGTTCCAGACAAAACAATAACATCTACACCCTCCCCCAGAAAAGTTACACAATGCACCTTTTAATGCTCCTTACAAAGAACATTGTTGCCTCTTTCTCCCAGTAGCAGCCTGGCCTCACACGTTTGAAGCTCTTCCTTATCTTTGGTCTAAAAACCGACTTCCTGTCACGAAAATACTGCACATTTAGTGTCTGGCCTCTGTTCCATAAATACCCCCAGCTTGCTGCAGTGCATTATGGGAAGTGTGTGGTGCGGTTTGGAAAATACTCTCTCAGTGCCCATTACTTTGTTTGTTTTCCAGCCCAGTAGTTCAACCCTAAGCCAATATGAAGTCAGATGGATATTAAACCGTTAATGTGTGAACAGTGAATCAGGGCTGTTGTGTGTTAGATTTGCAATGTTTGTTTAATCGAGATTTAATTTGCACAGCTCATATTTTTTCAAAAGCATTGAAATTTGAGAGAAGAGTGGAATATGAACCGCTAATAACAGAAGAATCAATTTTGGAATGTCTTTTGGGGAGTTTTACTGCAGGGGACCAGGTTACACAAGAGCTCTTTGAGATCTGGCAGAGTTATAGACTTGTAAACTTCTAGACCTGGTTTAGTCGGGTTACAAGCTGTTCTCAGTCCTTGTGTAGACCTGCATGTTTAGTCCTATGTCAGTCCTGGTTTAGTTCTAGTTGGGTCTGTTGGTAGACCTGTGATAGTTCAGGATTGGCCCAGTTTTAGTCAAAGTTAAATTCGTTTTTGTCCAGGTTTAGTGACGACGGTCTTGGTTAGACCCGTGTCAGTGGGTTATGGTCAGGGTTAGGGACTTATTCATGGACTAATTGTGGTTAAGACCGTCAATGCAATGATCCTGCTTCGGTTCCAATACTGATATCGATGCTTGTGTTTTGTGTTTTTGTGTGATACCAGTGACTTCCTTCTTGCAGATGTTACATATTGTATATCTGGATTTCAGATGACATTACAATGTTCTATTTGCCGATATTATTTAATACAGGTGGGTTTTTTTGTTGTGATGTAGCGGGTTCTGGTCCCTAATAGGCTCTTTTCACGTTACATCACAAACCAGGAAGATGTTAGGAAAGACAACAACTTCCGTTGAGCTTGTGGCAGTAATTCTGACAAAATCTAGGAAAAATTAGAAAATGGTCCAGTTTTCTTCATCTCCATGTCACTGTAGCGTTCAGTTATGTTTAGCTAAACAACAGTTCCAACCATACCTCAATTTTCATCATTTTCCCCACTCAGGCACAGCTCCGAGCGCACTAGGTATAAGTGATTAAGAGAGACGAGGGCGCCAAATTGAAGATGATTCCATTTAGTACTATATGTTTACAATCTCCATTTTACTGCTGAGCACATTTACTTCAGTCGTAGGCAAGCCCAACATAAGCATGAATAGAGTTTATAGAAATAGAAAGGTTCGACATTTGTGAATTTGCATTTTGGATATTTTGTGGCATTATAATGTAATCAGTAGTGAAAAAGTCAGATACCATGATTTCTTTAGACAATCGTGCGATTTTTAACATTAAATCGTGATACTTTCGTTTATATTTTGATGATATTTTGATACAGCTCAAGATAATTCAGGAAAGGTTTTTTTTTGTCCTGTCAATTTGTCTTTTTGGTATCAACCCAAACCCTAACCCTAGTTTCCATCCAAATTTAGTACCATAATAAGCGCATTCTTATTTTAAACCTTGCGTACAGTTGATGTCAGTCCTGGTTTAGTTCTGGTGAATCACTGTTTGTCGTGTCTTAACTCCTTGTAGCCTGTTTTCTTCTCACTGTTTGTGGATGGGATTAAAGGCGTTGAGAATGTGAGAGTAACTTTGTCAAACACATGATTTGGTGGGGCTTTTCTCAGGAGCGGGCGTGGCTGTGGTTCTGCTCTTGGCCCAAATCACTGTTTCACTCGCGCTGGTTTAATGCCATATTCCAGGTAGTAGCTTGACTTCACCCAGCTGTTTCTGGATGTTTTTACCTGCGCCTTCCTGGAACCAAGCACAAAATAGTCTTGTTGTTTGGGTGGATGCTTTTTGCGAGCACACACATTATGATTCAGGCTGAAGAGATGTTTTTAGACATTGAAATTGATCATTGGTGGGTGATGAAGGTAAAATTTGTTCAGGAACTTTTTGGATAACTTCTGTTACAGTGACTTAAGCGTAATTCAATCCACATTATTTCTCTAGCACATTTCATAAGCTAAGAAATCTACAAAATCTACAGTTTAATCCATTAAAAACAAATAAATGAAACTGTAACATAGACCCATAAGAATAAATAAATAAAATAAATAAAAAGGTGATTCAAAGGTGCTCTATGCAACTTTTTTGTCTTTTTTGCCACTTGGTCGTCTCCATGGATATGTTATTGCTGTGCTATGTTACTGCTTGGAAAGTTCCATAATATCATGCACGTATTTGATTGTCTTTATAATGCTAAAAATATACTTTGAAGAACATGTTTTCTTAATGTCACCTGTCCACAGATCTGACTTGTATCTTGACCTGCTGATATGACTTGCTTGTTTAATCTCAGTTTAACCAGAAATAATACGCAGTGCACCTTTTATTATTTTAATTTTAAAGGTCCTGTATTTTACAGAATGGATTCTTGTGAGCTTTAAGACATGTTAGAATGTTGTTACCTCCTCGAAAACACACCCGGAGCTGTGTTTTGTTTCATTCACACATGTTTGAGGAACCCTTTATTAATACTTCGTTTGCATCTCCAAAGCTCAAACTGCACAAGGTGGAAGGAAGTGTTTTCAGTTTGAGAGAAGAACACAGCCTAAATATGCAGGGTTTGCGTGTTAATATGTGTGAATGAAACAAAACAAACTCCTGGTCTGTTTGTGATGAGGAAACATAATAATATAGATCAGAAAAATTTTATAATATAAGCGCTTTAAAATGCAGCATAGAAATAACGTCACAATATAAACTGGTTCATTGACTTCATTTTCTGAGTAACCCAAACTAAACACTAAATCAGACCTCGAATAAACCTGGTCTAGACTATTATATAACCAAAGTAGCTCTATAAACAGGGACTAAAAGGGTCTGCATTGAAACTGTCAGAATGGGCAGTGCAAAGATTGTAATTGAAGAACGCCTCTTTCCTGTTTCTAAAAATATAAGCGTGTTGTGAGCGAGACACAAGTATGTTCAGTATGTGTGACCTTACAGCTTTCAAATATGAACAGAATTGTAAAAAATGCGTTAAAATGTGAACAACAAGGCACAAAACCGCTCTGTCTAGTTTTTAAAGTTGTTTTTCCACATACTGTTTTACTGTTTCTTATATAACTAGAGCTATGGATTACATTTTAGTAACTGCAAATGTAGTATGTGGCATCATAAGTGAAAATAAAAGCAAAATTTTGTCAGTAGTTTAGTCTTTAAATGTGCATTGTGTAACTTTTCTTACGGAGGGTCCATCAAATGCTTTTCTCCATGGAGATCTTATTGCTTTGCTTTTATTGCACAGTATGGTATAAAACCTTTCTACCTTCATATAGACCAAACGAGACCAAGTTACAGGTCAGATCTGTGGAGAGGTGACCCCGCTCAGTCAGAATGCCTGTTTTTTGAGCTGTAAAATCACCATAAAATTGAATAAATGTAAAGGTAGAGCTGTTTAATGTCATACTGTGGAACATTCCATTCAGAACAGTGACATATCCATAGAAACAAGAAGGACTCCCAACCAAAAAGTTACATATTGCACCTTTAAATGGCATAGAAATGTATTTAAAATTTCAACGGACAAACTTGAAACTTGAAATCCCATAATTTCTTCCTCGTGATTTTCAAATTAGATTTTCTAACTGTAATCCACCAGTTTTGTGAAGTGAAATTTGCTGTTGTGATAATTGGGTTATTGAAAATACAGTGAAGTGAATCATAAGACAAGACAACATTATTTATTTGGGATTGGCTCTTAGTATTTCCCCCAGAGGCTTGGCGTGACGGTGCTGTAGTCAGCTAAATAAATTCTGTTAATTCTAAATAAACAAATATTTATGCAGAAAAAACGTAAAAGATCACATTTTTATACTGCGCATTTCCAACTTGAAGGAACCACCCATCGATTCACCCTCCAGTTTATGCAGAGACTGGGGGTAAGGGGGGTTTAAGTGTCTTACCGAAGAGCACAACGGCAGCATTCATTTGTGGAAGCTGGAATTGCACCGCCAGTGGATCTCAACCAATGACGTTTATGTCGGGATTCAGACCGCCAACCTTCTGATCAGTGGACAAACACTCTGTCAACTGAGCTACTGTAAACCTAGACGTGGTCTTAGACAAACTTTGCATTACTCATTTGAAAACACAGTTTATAAAATATTTTACTTTTTCCCCTGTTTGGCCTGATCGGAAATAATGACATACAACCATACTGTATGCTGAGCCAAAACTCATCTTAACATACACAGAGATTAGTATCTGAGAAACAAAATGATAAGAAAACACCTTTATTTGGTTGAATTAATGTTTAAAGTCTCAGAAAAATGTGTTTTTTTACATGTAAATTGTGCCAAACTAACAGAATTCTTCCCAGTGTGATGTCATCTATGTGGAACTCTCAAAAACAGCCTCCCTGCCTTCTGTCATTTTCAACTTTTCTTTACAAGTTGTTTCTCGATTTTGTGGAAAACTGTAATTTATATTTGCACCTAGCATTATCCCACTAAAATAAAGATTGGAGGTGTTTCTATGGAGTTTGACATTAAACAAGTCTATTTTACATTAATTCAATTACAAGTTTTATCTCTCAGGAATACTGTGGCATTCTGACTGAGGGGGGTCGCCTCTCCACAGATCTGACCTGTAACTTGGTCTGGTTTGGTTTCAATGAAGATTGAAAGGTTTAATGCCATACTGTGAAACATTTCAGACAATACCAGGCAATAATAATAATCTCCATGAAGAAACGCATTTGATGGAGTCTCCTTCCACTAGAAAACTTATGAGTCTCCATGGAGACTTGCAAACCAAATTACAGGTTAGATTTGTGGAGAGGCGACCCCACTTACAGTAAGAATGCATGTTTTTTAACACTTAAACACCTTAAATAAATGCTAGAAATGCTACTCTGGACAATTTAAACCAAAGTATTAACATCTCTATGGAGACAAGAAGAAAAGTCCACCATTCAGTAATGGTCTTTGTTGTTTTGTCAATCCTAAGTATTCTCTGTGTAGTGTTTTAATCTTGCGCAGCAGCTGCTTGTGGCGGACTGTGTTCCACCTCAGCAGACAGCGGGTTAAAATGTAGCCCAGAGATAAAGCTTCACCACGTCCGGAAAGAGAAGTCACACTCTCTGCTCTGGGTTTCACGCTTTTGTTTTGGTGCAGGACGTATGCAGGTTTCAGAATGATGAAAAACGAAGTCCGTTGCCTTAGCGATTAACGAATCCTTTGATCTTTTAATGGGGCAAAGTCCAAAGTTGCATCTGCTGAAACTCACAAACAGGACTGTAAGAGTATTCGCAACTGAATAGAAACTGCAGTGTAAAGCTAATTAAAAAGGACGCAGTAGTAGTAGTAGTACTAGCGGATAGCAAAAGGATGTAGTAGGCTTAGGGGTCGGAGTAGTAGCAGTTGCTGTAATAGTTGTAGTAGATAGTTGTTGTTGTTGTTGTTGTTGTAATAGTTGTTGCTGTAGGAATTGCAGTAGTTGTTGTAGTAGTTATTATAGTTGTTGTAATAGTAGTAGTTCTTGTAATGATAGTAGTTCTTGTAATAGTAGGAGTAAGATTAAGAGTAGTAATAGTAGTATTAATTGCTGTAATAGTTGTACTAGATGTAGTAGTAGTTGTAGTTGTAGTTGTAGTTGTAGTTGTTGTAATAGTTGTTGTAATAGTTGTTGCTGTAGGAATTGCAGTAATTGTTGTAGTAGTTATTGTAGTTGTTGTAATAGTAGTAGTTCTTGTAATCATAGTAGTTCTTGTAATCATAGTAGGAGTAAGATTAAGATTTGTAATAGTAGTAGTAGGAGTAGTAGCAAGAGTAGGAGTACAAGCAGAGGTAGTAATAGTAGCAGTTGCTGTAATAGTTGTAATAGTTGTAGTAGATGTAGTAGTTGTTGTAATAGTTGTTGTAGTAGTTGCTGTAGTTGTTGTAGGAATTGCAGTAGATGTTGTTGGAATTGCAGTAATTATTGTAGTTGTAGTAGTTGTTGTAATAATTGTAGTAGGAGTAATTGTTGTAATAGTTGTAGCAGTTGTTGTAATAGTAGTTGTTGTAATAGTTGTAGTAGTAGTAGTAGTACTAGTAGTAGTTGTTATTGTAATAGTTGTAGTAGTAATTGTCGTTGTAACAGTTGTAGTAGTTGCTGTAGTTGTAGTTTTAGTAGTTGTATTAGTTTTAGTTGATAGTGTTAGTGTTAGGATCCACGTCTGGAAGGAGAAGTCACACCCTCTGCTCTGGGTTTCACTCCTTTGTTTTGGTGGTGGACGTACGCGGGTTTTAGAATGATGAAAAACGAAGACTGTTGCCATAGCGATTAACAAATCCTTTGATCTTTTAATGGGGCAAAGTCCAAAGTTGTGTCTGCTGAAACTCACGAACAGGACTGCAAAAGTAATTGCACCTAAATAGAAACTGCAGTGTAAAGAGTAGCAAGTAGAAGCAAATTAAAAAGCATGCAGTAGTAGTAGTAGTTTTTGTAATTTTAGTTATTGAAGTAGTTTTTGTTTGAAGTAGTTTTGTTGTTGTTGTAGTAGTTGCTATAGTTGTGGTAGTAGTTGCAGTAGTTGTTGTAGTAGTTGCAGTAGTAGCTGTTGTAGTAGTTGTTGTAGCTGATGTAATAATTGTTGTAGCTGCTGTAGTTGTAGTAGTTGTTGTTGTTGTTGTAGTAATTGTTTTAATAGTTGGAGTAGTTGCAATAGTTGTCATAGTAGCGGCAATTCTGGTAGTAGTTGTAATTATAGTTGTTGTAGTTGTAGTACTTTTTGTGGTAGTTGTAGTTGCAGTAGTTGTTGTATTTGTTTTTAGTAGTAGTAGTTGCAGTAGTAGTTGGAGTAGTTGTTGGAATAGCAGTAGTAGTAGTTGCAGTAGTTGTTGTAGTAGTAGTTGCAGTAGTTGTTGGAATGACAGTAGTAGTAGTTGCAGTAGTTGTTGTAGTAGTAGCAGTAGTAGTAGTTGCAGTAGTTGTTTTATTCATTTTAGCAGTTGTAGTAGTTGTTTATTTGTTCATTTGCAGCTCTACAAAGACTACAACCCCATTTGGATTTATGGATTTGAATTCTATGCAACCAAAATATTCAGCGTTTTTAAAGTACAAAACCTGCTAAGCCTGTACTTAAACCTTTTACAAACGTGTTGTGAAATGCATGTGATTCTTGTGTCGACAGTTCAGATTTCAGTCTCCTCTCAAATATTCATATTTTTTGGCATCTTTTGAAACATGATAAGGTAGTGTACATCAGAAAATAACACAATATGGGCCCACAGGCTACAGATTCACTATTGCTTCAGAGTTTTAAGATTACACATTTATTTTAAGTTACCTCATCTCTTAAAATTCAGAATTGTATTGCGGATCTGTAGTGACCTAACCTTTGTGTGTTGTATTTCTGTGTGTGATTAGAGGCAAAGACAAAAGTGAGGACCATGTGTTGTTCAGACAAACCTTACACTGGTCTTATGTAACACGGTATCACATACAGTCTGGAGACACTGAGGAAGAGACAGTCTGTACAAAGGAGATTTCATTTCTTATCGTAGTTAAAAATAGTTCCTAATTAGCTCTGTATACTTGAGGTGTATAGTACAGCCCTACCTGACCTCTTGTATACAGCAGAGATACTTTTAGGGGTGTAACAATAACCAAAATATTGTGACATAATATCGAAAAAAGTCTCCCAATAATATCGTGCCCATCACAATATATTGAATCACAAGTCTCTTTTCTTAAATTCATTGTTATAGTGCAGTAATAGTTAAAAAAAAAAAACAGAGGGAACTACATAGACCATGATCCTTTGCCATTTTAAGTGCAGACTACGTGAAGAAATAACTCTTATTAAGGACTATTACATTTTATTTTTGTATTAAAAAAGTACCAAAGGCGTATCATGGTGTATATACATTTACATAATTACGCCTTATTGACATCTGACTCTTGCCATCATTTTTGCTACTTATTTGGAATTTATTATGACAATTTTTTAAAAATATTGTTTACTCCTTGTTTTTATAATATACTGTGTGTGTGAGCTGCTGTGTCCAAGTCATTTCCCTTGTGAATCAATACAGTTTGTGTAAGTCTACCAATGAAAGTTTTTTGGTATTTTTATGATTGATAAAGCAATAATCAAAATGGAGTTGGTTTATGCCTTGACAAAGACTTTGGCTTGTCCCATGTAACCATTAAAGGGCTTTTATTCTAACTCCAACAGAGTGCCTCAGACTTTTTGACCGATTTATTTTTTATCACAGTAAGTTTTTACATTACAAGCTTGGTCATTTTCACTTCCTCTGTTTTGTGGAGTTGGTCTTGAGTTTGTCTCTGTTAACTTTTTATTCTCAAATTGTTTGACTTGTAATGATATGTAATTTTTTTCAATTCTGATAGTTTGCAGCTTATGTTATCAACCTGTCCCTGAGATTGTGATGCTAACTGAGACTTGTTGGACTTTCATTTAAGATTTATTTTAACGCAATTTGAGCATCTCGCATGAAATTACAGTCAGAAGCTAGCAAGCATTAACCAATCTGACCTTTTTGTTAAAAATCAAACACCTAAACACAACCATGAACGTACAGGATCTTGAAAACGTGTTGCATTTTGTATTTTTTCTTGAATTTTTAGACCATCTCAAACATGGCCTTCAAATTGTCTTTGCTTTGCTTTGTCTGGAATGTTTCACAGTATGGTATTGAACCTTTTAACCTTTGTGGTATTTTTGAGCTTTAAAACCACTTGTAGTTGAGGAATTGTAAGGAAGATTGGTTTAAAGTCATACCATGGAACAATCCAAGCAGAGCAATGACATCTCCATAGAAACAAGCAGGTGACGGACCCCCAACAAAAAAGTTACACAGCGCACTTTGATTAAAACATTACATTACATTAGAAACATTGATAAACATTACCAATTTAACATGTAACAAAATATTGTTCACTACCCCTTTGTTTTTTAGTGCAAACAGGAGGTAAAATCAGCACCATTATACAGCGAGCAATTATCCTTCACAGACATTTCAACGCAACATTTGGTTTAAATCCTCTGTACACAGTCTGAGATGATTCACTTGCCGTGTTTTGGTTGGTCTTATGTCTGGGGAACAATGCCTTCACTCCTCTCTATTATTGTTATTATTCTATGGGCTTGTATTTATCACATTGTCAGGATTTAAATCTGTGCAAACTCACATCCGTCAAATGCTTTTCTTCACAGAGATGTTATTGCTCTGTCTAGAATGTTTCACAGTATGACGTTAAACCTTTCTATCTTCATGGACCGCCAGTTACAGGCCAGATCTGTGGAGAGGTGACTCTGCTCACACTCAATATGCCTGTTTTTCTAGGTGTTTTTGAGCTATAAAACCAGCTGAAATTGAATAAATGTAAGATAGAGCTGTTTAACGTCATACCATAACCTTCCAGGCAGAGCAGTGACATACCCATAGAAAGAAGTAGGTGATGGACCCCCCACCAAAAAGTTTAACCTTTAAAATTCAGATGTGTAAGTTAAACGTTAAAGAGGAGGTACTATGCAAAATGAACCCTTTGGAGCTTTCTACCATGTTATAACATTGTTCCCTCACTGAAAACATGTCTGAAGAAGTTTTCTGTGCCATCTATGCATATTTTAGTAATCATACAATCTCTCCCAGGCCCTATTTAAACCCGCAGTGCTCAGCCCACAAGCCACTCTATGCCACTCAAGCTCCCACACAACTTTTCACATATAACATGGAACAAAACGACACACTGCAACTTGGCAAACCTCATGCAATGTGCAGTATTTTCATTAGTTGGATGCACGCTGATTGTGTTGTGATAGCACTCTGAAGGAAGGGATGAATATAGCATTTTAAAAGTAATAAAAGGTAACACAGCTATCTAAATATGTTATGTATCAATAATTAATACCCCTGGGGCCAACATTGTGATATTTTCTAATCTATTTTCTAATGTTTCCTTATGACAAACATACCTGGAGTTGTTTTGTTTCATTCATGTCTAACACACAAACCCCTGAAACTTCTGCATCATGACAACACAAGACGAAACAGAATATTTTGGGCTTAAGAGATGCAGACAGACTCACTCAACATGTGTCACTTTGTTTTATTGGGTTTTGTCAATTTTCATAACAAGAGAAAACAAAAGGAAAGGGAACAAAAACACTTGAATATTCTACTATTCTACCCATATGATGTCCATCCCCTTTTTTCTTTAATTGTGCCTCTTGGAATCTCAGTCTATGAGGGTTTTTTTTCCATTAGGCAGATGTCCTTTATTGTTGATGTCCACTGATCCTTTGAGGGCACAGACGTTGTGTTCCAGTTCAAGGTTATAGAACTCCGGGTATATTTTTGATGAGGTAACAGCTTTGTAACATAACCCTAACCCTAAAAACTCACTAGAGTCAATTTTGCATAATTTAGTTTTGATTGTGGTTAAGTTAGGTTCTCGAGGAAATTAATGCAAGCCAATAATAATAGTAATTTATATGATACAAATTTATCGAGGTATTGACTGTGGTTAAGATTAGGTTAAAACTCTAGGAAATTGATATGTTTCACAAAGCACTGACACCCAGCGTGTGTTTGTATATGTGTGTGAGGCCATAAACAGCAATAATGAATAACGGTAATAAATAAAATAAATAAAATATTATAGAAGTATTGACTATGGTTAAGGTTAGGATCAGTCCCCAGAAGTCAGTTTAAATCAATGCA
>KN515713.1:17819-39459 GCA_000787155.1 Scartelaos histophorus
ATCTATGTGTCCAAGAAGCACTGAATCCCTACGCGTGTGTGTGTTTGTGTGTGTGTGTGTGTGTGTGTGTGTGTGTTAGTTCTATATTGATAATTAATAGCCATAATTAATATCATAGAAAATTATAGAAGTATTCACTGTGGTTAATGTTAGGTTAACAATTAATATACAAGTCAATGTAATGTCCCTACAAAGCACTGAAAGCCTGTGTGTGTGTGTGTGTTTGTGTGTGTGTGTGTGTGTGTTGATGTGTGTTGTGTGTGTGTGTGTTTGTGTGTGTGTGTGTGTGTGTGTGTGTTCATGTAGTTCATAAACAAAAATAATAACTATGTAATTAATGAAATAAATAAAATATCATGGAAGCACTGACTATGGTTCAGGTTAGGATGAGTCCCCAGAAAATTATTGATGTATACACTGTGATTAAGGTTAGGGTAACAATTACTATAAGTCAATGTAATGTCCCTACAAAGCACTGAAAGCCAATGTGTGTCTGTGTGTTAGTTCTAAAACAATAATAATGAATAACAGTAATTAATATTATAGAAAATTATTGAAGTGTTTATTGCGGTTAAGGTTAGGTTAACAGTTAATAATATAAGTCAATGTAATGTCCCAGAGCAGGACTGAAATTCAACTTGTGTGTATGTGCGTGCCCATAACTCCACCCCTCCGTGTCGTGTACCTGTTGACCTGGTATATAAACACAAGCGCACCTCTCCTCCTGCGTACTCTGTCTCTCACACCAGCTTCTCTCTCTTCACACTCTTCTCTCTCTTCTGTGTGTTTTTTTAGTCTAAGATGCCCTAGGCCAGCAGCACAAGAAATAATGTGATGGCTTCTAAAGTGAAAGATGCAGTGGTGTGGTACCAGAAAAAGGTAAGTCCACAATCTTTTATTTGCATAGTGTGGCCAGCTTTGGTTCGTATTTGAGTGTTACGAAATGACCAGTGATTTTGCATGTTTATTGGTTTAGTTTTAGCTAATAATGAGGATAAAACTGTATTAGAAAATGCTTAACGATAGTTTACTGATAGTGGTTTGTCATGTATCCATTTGTATTTATACTTGCAACTGTCCAATTTGTGGTCATTTTTCTTTAAAATGCATGAAACTACTACATTTTGAATTGCAACATACAATTTATCTCATTTTTATTATCTTATTTGTCCCATAGTTTGATAATAACTTTTACTTAATTGATCTTAATTGCATTTTGCTGCAATACTAACAGGGAAGTGTCTGTCTTTGTAAATAATTACTCAAGCTACTATATAAGCCTTTAATTCACCTTTTCCTTTCATTGCAATTTCTGCTTTTCCTGTTTGCTAAAAATGCTTTTGTCATATAACTAACGTTGTTCTTGCCATTGGAACCAATTACCACGTCTATGTATACAATTTGAGCTTTTAATTTTGAGCAAAATTTAAATTAAAAATGAAAAAAAAGAAAAATAAATAATATTATATGGAAAGAACACACAATGAACATCTTTTCTGGTTCCTAATTCTTTCTCAATGAGACTAATAATTAGGAGCCTATACAACTAGTTTTTAATTATAACTTGCAGGCAACTTTTTGATTAGACTTTTAATTGAAAACTAAACAAAAATAATAATAATAATTAAAAATCTGTCCTATTACAGAAAGTACAAGATCAAAATAGAGATTAAATGAAGGGCAATTGTTTTGTATTGATCGGTCCTGTTTTTTGCCCAGGCAGTTGCATCTTATTTTGTCTTGATTAAAAAAAACAACAACTTTTAATTTCAATTCCTAGAACATAAACAATACAGACTAGTTATTATTGCAAACCCAAAAAATGATAACATCTCTTCCTCCAAAGTCTTGACTCTGCTCCAAACCACGTTTTTTCTGACTGAGGACTGACTGCAGACATCTCCATTAAAAAGACTCAGGCTGAATATTGGCAGGAATAAAACGGAGCTAAAACAGGACTAAAACGGGACTAAACTGGGACAAAACCAGGGTTAAATCAGGGCTAAACCAGTGCTAAAAACGAGGGCTAAACCAGTGCTAAAAACGAGGGCTAAACCACGTCTAAAAACGAGGGCTAAACCAGTGCTAAAAACGAGGGCTAAACCAGTGCTAAAAACGAGGGCTAAACCAGGGCTAAAAACACGGGCTAAACCAGTGCTAAAAACACGGGCTTAACCAAGGCTAAAAACAAGAGCTAAACCAGGACCAAACCCGGGCCAGACCAAGACCAGACCATGACTACATTAAACATTTCCATCTTGCATTTATTCATTACAGGTTTCTACTGCTCAAATCTCCAGAGATCTGAACTGTAATGTAGTATAGCAACCTGCTTGTCTCCCTCGTGATAGATGGGTTTAATCTATACTGTGGAACATTTTAGACAAAGCAATAACATGCCCACAGAGACGAGCACCGGGCAGACCCTCCACTAGAAATGTTACGCAGTGCATCTTGTAAGTACACATGTAACCATCGCACAAACACGCAGATACCTCCTCTTCTTCTTGTGGATGGAGTTGTGTGCCGGACTTTAGGCCCTGGTTTAAACATTAGGGTGTTGCGTTTCGTCTTGTTCCATGGTTTCAGATATCAGATCCTCCGCTGGACTCCCATACAGCTCCCCCCCCTCCTCTGCTCACCTTACACCTGTCCCCGTGTCCTCTGCTGCGCCATTGTTGGACCCCTTGTCGTGACTCATTGGACTATATGTCTGCTACGTGTGGACCTGTCAAGATGATTATGAGGGTCCGATTGACTTTGCTGATTAAATAGGCTCTGGGTGTCTTGTTTTTAAATGTACGATTCGTCATTATGCGGCATTGTTTTGGTATTTATTATGCCTCGAAAGCTTTATCGTTATCACTGAGGCATCTCCTTTCCTCCTCTGCAGCATTTATTTTATTTGCATATTTTTTAAGTTTGTTATGTTATATTTTTAGTGACATCCAACCGCACTGCTTGATCTTTAATGTATTAATTTAATCACAACTCTGCAAAAACTCCATCACTGGGTTTCAGAACACATCATAAAATTCTACAGGACAATATTATTTACTACAGATGGGGGCAGCTAAAATTAATATTGCTCAGCTGCAGATTTTTGGAGTAATGTAGCATGGTTTTGGGGCTAGTTAATAATAGAAATGAAAGTGATATGAAACACTGAAATGCAGTAATAAACACACAATTGAACAGGAAGTAGTGATGCTAACAGTGTGGTTGCTGCGCCTATTGGCCAAGTTTGAAGATGTTGTTATAGCCTTGTTGTGCATTCAATCAAAATTTGCAATTTGAATGGACGCAATACGCAAATCTTCAAGGCTGCAGCTTTTGAAGTGCCATAATTTCCTCCACACAATGAAAGACACAAAATCTCCTCTTATTCTGCATAAAAATGGCTAAACTGCTGTAGTTTAGATCTGTGCAAACATGTTCTGAAATATAGTTCTTGTATTTGTGAAAATGTTTGATATTTTTTTCCAAAACCATGCACTCTGAGTGTATTTTAAATCCAATTCTAGTGTTTATCTAGTAAAGGCAGGGAGAAACCATCAAGTATTGTTATTTGAAATGAAAATGTATTAATATTTAATCATTTTTGACATCTTCCTTTTAAAGTTACATAAGCCTGTACAAAGCAGCATCTGGTTGCAATTAAAATGTGAACTTCACCAGAATCCATTATTAAATCTCAAATATTATCGGAATCGCAAAGCTTAAAAAAATTGCAGTACGTTTTGTGGTGATGTGGTGCAACACAAAGGCAATTGAGAAGCGCAGTGTGAATGTGGGCCAGTAATATTTAATACAGCTAGAATTAAATGTTGTAATGCAATGATTTCTTAGGCGGAGTCACTAATAGATATGATCAGATTCAGCATTTGTGAAATTTACTGGACATTTCACAAGAAAGTACAATGTAATCAATAAGAAAACCCGTCTATTGCACCTTATTTGAAGCCCAAAACATTTTTGGTTTGTTTGATAATCCTCACCATGCAAAGGTCTGCAGATTATGGTGGCTCAAAGCAGTAACTGAGGACATGAACACATCATTATCCAGCCAAGTTCAGCTCCTCCTGTGCCCGGAGTCAGAACTAAACTTAGGGAGTCAGCATTTCAGTTTTATGCTGCTAAAACCTGGAACAGTCTTCTAAAAGCTAAAGATAACAAAGAATTCTCAATACAGCAGCCTATAATAATGATACTGTACCATCATATTACCATCACAATATACCACCATTTTTGCAGACCCCTAGTATGGCTGGTGCTCTATAATTAAACCTTCCTAATACACCAGAGTAGTCCTACTGAGATTACGATTCTCTTCTCCTCTGGTTCTTGTATTTTTCATTAGTCGCGTGCTTGGGGAGCCTGTTGGGTCAAAGGTCACGGTAATGACATCACAGACGGGCCTGCACCTGCAGCGCGTCCCCGGGGCCCCTGCTCTGACGTCCATCACGCTGTTTACATCCTCCAGGCCTTTAGCACCAGGAGAGTCCTGAGAGTCGTGTGCAGCCATCACTAATCCGAGGGTTTATTTTCGACCTGATCTGCGTCAACATGGAACTGGACCCGGGCAGCATGTGAACACACTTTAATACATGGTTTAGTAGGTGACTTTATTGTTCCCATTACAGCTGACAAAAGTGTAAAAAATCTGATACTACCATTATAAACCATTCTAAAAATACTATCAGAACTCTTCAAATACAAAAAAATTGATCTTTTTTCTGCAGTTTTGGAATGATCTTGAACTTGAATGGAACTATAATGAGATTGCATGATAACATAATAGTAAAGTACTACTATATAGTAAAGTACTACTATATTTTAAATTTTACAAAGAGCACTGAGCATTTATACTTGTCGTCATTTTCACTAAAATTAGTATTGAGCCTCTTCCATTATGTTGGAAACTGTGACAGCACTCCCCCATTTAAGTTTGTTTACTACATTTGATTTTGATGCTGAAAAAGTTTGATGACTGAACAGTTTTGGAAAAGCATGAAACAAAATGGCCCATTCCCTGAAAGTATTTCTTCTGGAAGGTCTCCTGCCACATTTGCTGCGATAAATGGTGTCAAAAGCTTGAAAAATGCCTGTTATTTTGACTGATAAGCATTGCAATTGTGATTAGATTAGATTTGCAACCCCAGGAGTCAGAAATCCCATTTTAAACACGTACAAAAGAACTGACAAAAAGACTGAAATACGAAGTGACAAACCAATACAAGAATCATATTTCAGATGCAAACAAGGCATAATTTGTTGTTTGTGAAGGAAAATGATTATGATTTGCTTATTCCATTCACATTGCAATTTAATCCTTCTATGTAAATGTTCATATTAAGCTAATCGCAAAAACTGCCAGTTGTAAAATTTCCCCTAATAAAGGTTAAAGGTACATTGCATAACGTTTCTGATGGAGGGTCAGTCACCTGTTTATTTCTATGGATACGTCATTACTCTGCTTTGAATATTTAACAGCTCTACTTTACATTTATTCAGTTACAGATGTTATTATAGCTCAAAAATACCTTGAAAAACTTGGTCTGGTTTTGGCTCCATGAAGATAGAAAGGTTTAATACCGTACTGTGAATCATTCCAGACGAAAATGCACTTTTACTATTTGAAAAGCTGTAGCAATAAAACAATAAAGGATGCATTTTTGTTCTCTATAAAGTTCGTATGCTTTTGCTTTTGCTCATTTCAGTTCAGTAGCGATAACTTTTGGAGCTGGATTCATCTTCTCTGACCTTGCCCACGCACCACCATAACCACACTGTCCCCGCTCTGGCCTCTGGAGCTTTGCCGTCATTATTTTGGGTTCAGCCTTCAGTGTTGCGTCTATTATTATCACCGATACTGCGACTGCACGGAGCTGGGAGCTGTTCTAAAATCCAGACCCGTATCAAAAACATCACATGACCCCTATCATGAGGCGCCCCACTTTCTGCTGCACATATTGAGGTCACTGTATCGCACTGACTTCCTAAACAGGCTCACTCGGAATAGCGGCGATATTAAGGGCATGTTGGTGTGGCCCAGTGTGAATGAAACGAAACACATCTCGGGATTTATTTTGTATTTCATTCATTTTCAGCGTTAAATCATAGTATTTTCTTTATCCAGCTTGTCAAAAATAGAAGAAAGACTCATGCAGATTTGGCCTGGAGATGAAAAAGTGAAAAAGTTCTGGCCTAACCTTCAGTTTTTAACACTTCTTCGTTAATGCGGTAACTTAAAAGTGTGTGTCTTTATGTGTCATTGTGCTGAGTCAGACCAGTCCTGCCTCCTCTCTGTTACTCAGCGATTCTCTATTAAACCAAACCTGTCCTGGCTCGTGAGGAGACGGTATTTTAGGCTTTGAGGAGTCAGGGCTGTGAACGAGCTCTGTGTTTGTCTTGTGGTGAGTTTAAAGTTTACTTTTGACCTAAATGCGACATACTTCATCCTACTGTCTGTGCGGGTGAGATTACCAGAAACCTGTCACAAAGTACTGCGTATTTTGACACATAAGAGTAGGGTTGTACTATCATCGCAAAAATAAATTGTGTTGTTGCGACGCCTCAGCCAAAGTTCTCAATTTTGCAGAAATGTCCAGTTTTTTTACACTTGATTCCACAAAAAAAGGCTCATTTTATTTATTACACTTTTGATCTTGGACTTGATCTTGACTAGGCAAGTTTATTTGTATAGCTCAATTTGTACATAAAGCAGTTCAAAGAAAAGACATTAAAATCTTTATTTATCTCGAGGGAAATTCAAGTTTTGCTGCAACATCTACACTTTGCTTCTCTGTGATCTTTTTGAGGGGGGTCAGCAGATCCTTGTGGAAAAGCTAAAAGTGCGTCATCCGTGTCCTGCAACATCACAGCAGCCTCCAGTCGGCGTTAGGTGAACACAACAGAAAAAAACTTGCTCTTACTCTGCTCTGATATTTTGGTTCGTCATGAAAAGTGTTTCCTCTGGAAGGTCTTCTGCCACATTTGCTACTCCATACGGTGTAAAAAGCCTGTCATATCTCACAAAATTCAACAGTCCTTTACTTGTGTCTTTTGAACTGCACCTGCTGGACTTTTTAGTTGGTTTAAATCCCATAATATGATGTTAAAAATTGAGCTAAAAACTAGAAAGCAGCCACTCTGTGTCTGTAGCCACAGGCACTCACGACTATAACTCCACCTTAAACTGCCTCACACATGCTGCTTAATGATTATATATTCAATAACGAAATGACTTGCCCCACTTCAACATGTGAGATGGTGCCAAGCAGGAGCAATAAATCAAATCATATATAGGTACAGGCAATTCATTAAGCCTCTTAAATATTTGGTTTTCCTGTACAGACATGTCATCCGTAACTTACATTTCTGACACGATTAACAGAAGAAAAAAATTGTTTGGAAAAAGCAGGTGCAAACTTTTAATTTTGATTTTGTTTTTGTTCTGTTTGCATCTTATGTTTTTTTTTTTTTATTATTGTCTGCAGGCTCAAACTGATACTGTGCATTTGACCCATCCTGCAGTGTACCTTCGGGGTCAAACCTGGCAATACTGACCCTTGACCCTCTCCTTATAATCTTGAATACCTGGATTACCCTATACCGTTGCCAGTGTTGAGTAGTTTATTCCCTTTCATCTCACACCCACGCCCCTGTCTGGTGTCTGGTCTGCAAATCGCGTTATCTTCACAGGAACATCTCGCTCCTGTTGCCATAGGGACCAGTGTAAACAGTGAAGGGGGCAAAATGGCCGCCACAGCTGTCTCACCTACATTCCACTCATTGTCCTGGCTCACTCACCTTTTTGCTTTGAAGACCACTCTGGAGGTCATTTACTCGGTTTGTTTTTGGTTTAAAGGGACAACATTTGAAGTATATTTTGTATATTTTTTGTGACGCTAAAAAGGCAAAATCAGGCTGGGCAGGCTCAGTTAAAGTTTTATAATAATTTTGTCCTAAAGTCATGAAGTGTTAAATTGAGATTGGAGGAGTGGTTACTACTCTTGTGGCTGTCTGATTTACATACTGAGCAATTTTTGAAACTTTTTAGTTTTTGAGCTTTAACATCATATGCGTTTTGAAACAACTAAGAAGTGCAACATGCGTAAAGGACTTAAGTAGAAGTGAGTGAGTGCTTGTTTTTCCTGTATCAAGGAGCCTGTATCAAGGCACTAACAATGGACTTTTGAGATTATACAAGCTTTTTACGCCACTACACACACCCCATTTACATGACAGCTTTAAATAAGATTAAATGTAATTTAATTTGGACTAAAAATGAATTCCTCTTTAAAAGGACTATGTAAACACTTTTTAATGATTATTTGGAATGAAACTTAAGTGGGTCTTTTTTCCAATTTTAAAGCAGATATAATTTGTTCCGTGATCATATATACGATCTGCTTAAAATATAATAAGTGCGCTGTAAGAACTACAAATAATGAAAAGACAGAAAACATAAAAACACAAACTTTTTCAAAGAGGTAGCGGAAAGGTTTGAACAAAGAGGTTTGCACAGATTAAAAACAAGTGTAAACAGTTGAAGCAGGAGAAAAGCAAAGCTGAAGCACAGAACAGCAAAAGCGGTAAGAAAAAGTAAAAAGCCGGTAGTGTGTTTTCGTCTGTAGACGTAAATACTTCATGTCCCTGTCCAATCAGGACCCTTACCAAGCTCCAGACGTTGAGCGGAATTAAATAAAGTGTTTTCCATGTGAACCTAAATTTGGAATTAATATTTCCATATAAACTCGAAGGAGAATAATTTAATCCTGATCAGTTTCATTCAGTATAATTTAATCCAGAAAAAATATTATGGGGAATTGACCGTTTGTATTCACCTGGACCTGCTGACCCGACCTGCCCAGTCCTCATGTTGCACCAGACACTTTCAACTCAAATATGTGCCAATATCAAAAGGACTCATTATATGTTAAAAGCAGTGGAGCAGACTGTAGGATCTTGGTCAGTTCCAGTTGGCAGTTGAGCATGCTTGAATTTCGTAGGTATTAACACGATTTTGCACTTGCATAGAGCATGACTCAGCACACGTCAATGGAGCCTTCATGGATTACGGCTCATTACTTAAGAGCCGCAGTCCAAACAGAGAGAGGTGTTTTCCATTCACTTCTGTCTGAAGAGGTCACACCCACAGGCGCATGTAAACAGGTGGCACCGGTAAACACATTTTCCATTCTCAGGATTCTAGGGAGAAGTTTCTGGAAGTTTGATGCATTACTCATCATAATAACAAAGCAGTTTTTATTTCCACTTGATGAAACGTATCGCAGGCATTCATTTGAAACGGTCACGTACAGATGTCAGGTACTTCATCACATCAGTTTGAAAAATATGGTAGTTCCTTATCTTATTTTATCTGAGGAGCATCTTTTTTTCTGAGTCTTATTTAATCTATGGTGGAACATTCAGTGGTTACCATGGTGACGCAGTGCACACATTGGCAAACATCTTCAAAAAATATTTAAGAAACTCCAGATAAAACTCAAAATGGATTTAAACAGCACATTTTCAGGAGCCTCTGACTAACACAGTTCTTTAAAGTACACACACACAGTTGTTAAAGTAAAGCTCTGATGATTAAAGTCTAAGCTTCAGACAGAGCATGCCTACAGTTAGCATCAGCCCCACATATTACCAAGAGCACACAGTGGCCACGTTTACATGATGCTTTTAATTCTGCATTAAATGATTGCAAATAAAATAGATCGGATTTAAATTATTCGCCTTCGAGCTTACATGGAAATAATAACTCCAAATTAAGGGTTACGTGGAAATCACGTTAAATCGAATTATTTTTTAAGTTGAATAAACGCGGACGAATTAAATCAGCTTTAAAATAATAATTAAATAAACCACCCACTTAATTTGGAATAAAGTTTAATTCTGAATGTTTCTTTCTGAATAATCATTAGGAATTAAGTGTTTACATGGTCTTTTTTTAGAGCAGAATTAATTTTTATACCGAATTAAATCATTGTTAATCGGATTTAAAGCTCTCATGTACGTCTGCTTTATCTTATGCTAAAAATGAACATTTCTGCCAATTAATGTTTCTATGAACCAGGACCACCATGGACTAAGACCACATTTAACCTAACCAAAAACAGAATTTCACTAGATTTAAACCTTAAACTCTAGGACTTAGCCACGCATTCGCTTATTGTAGTTCTGGTTAAGATCTAAACCACCACCATCACATCATTAGAGGAAGCAAGTAGAACACAGAGGCCATATTTCCCTCCTATCCATGGGTTTGAAAATGATGAGAAATTCCGACTGTTGCCAGAGCAGTTGACGATTTTAAATAAAATATTGTATTATTTATGGTTTGTCTGGTGAAGAGTCCTCAAAATGTCACGTACAGTTATCTGAACCCAGCGTGAATCCATCCCTGCTGCTTAATCCCACACAGGCTGATAATGCACATCACTCTTTTCTAATCTTTACCGACAGACTGCAGCAGCACAATCCCTCCATCTCTCCATCCATCCCCCTCTTATTTGTCTCTCTCTTTTCCCCACCCCCTTCTCTCTCTCTCTCTCTCTCTCTCTTTATATACCCCCCTTCCCTCCTTTCTCTCTATCTGTCTTCCCCTATTCTTTCTTCCCTTATCTCTATATTTCCTTGTTTCTACCCCATTCCCTCCTCTCACTCTTTCTGTCTCTCTGTTTCTATCTACTCCCCTCTTCGTTCTCCTTCTTCTCAATCTCTCCTCTCTGTCTATCTCTAATATCGACTCTCCTCTCTATCTCCTCTCCTTTTTCTTCCCCTCTCTCTCTCTCTCTCTGTCCCCTACATTGCAGATCTCCTCCTTCTTCTCCTCTCTCCTAATCTTTCCTCTCTCCTCTCTTCTTTTCTCTGTCCTCCTTCCTTTCTTCCCTCCTCTTCCTCTCTCCTCCCTCTTCCACTCTCCTCTTCCTCTCTTCTATGTCCTTCTCTCTCTCCTTCTGCCTCTCTCCTCTGCCCTTTCTCCTCTGTCCTCCTCTTTCTCTCCTCCCTCTCTCCTCCTCTTTCTTTGTCCTCTGTCCTCTCCCTCTCTCCTCTTCCCTCTCACCTTTGTCCTCCTTTCTCCTCCTCCCTCTCACCTCTGTCATGTCTCCTCTTTCTTTGTCTTCTCCCTTTCTCCACTGTCCTCCTCACCTACCTCCTCCCTCTCTCATATGTCCTCCTCTCCTGCCTCTCCTCCTCCCTCTCACCTCTGTTCTCCTCTCTCCTCTTTCCTCTCTCCTCCTCTTCTTTCTCCTCCTCCCTCTCATCTCTGTTCTCCTCTCTCCTCTTTCCTCTCTCCTCCTCTTCTTTCTCCTCCTCCCTCTCTCTCTCTCCTCCTACTCTCCCTCTCCTCCTCACTCTCTCCTCTGTCCTCCTCTTCTTTCTCCTCCTCCCTCTCTCCCTTTATCTCTCCTCTGTCCTCCTCTTTCTCTCTCCTCATCACCCGTCCTCCCCCCTCTCCTCTGTCCTCCTCCCCCTCTCTCCTCTGTCCTCTTCCCCTACCTCCTCTCTCTCTCTCCTCTGTCCTCCTCTTTCTTTCTCCTCCTCCCCCTTCTCTTCCCTCCCTCTCTTCTCTCTCCTCGTCTTTCTCTCTCCTCCTCTCTCCTCTCTCCTCCTCTCTCGGTGTACCCCCCACACTGCAGAGGCTGTGGAGTTATGTAACACCGATCTATGTGACGACGTAATCCCTCTCTCTCCTCCGAGCTCTGTCTCCATGGTGACCTCTGCAGCACCTCCACTCCTCTCTGCTCTGTACATTTGACTGACAAATCAAGACAACAACTCAAGATCACACAGACTTGATCCTTGGGTTAGGCCTGTTCCAGATCAAATCAAATCACCCTTTATTTAGAACTCAAATTTAACCCAAAGTGATTTATGCACACGATTCAAATCATTCACTCACACCCCGAACCAAACAAGGCAAATAAGTAATATTTCAAAACAAAATAATGAATTGTATGAAGTTTAAATTAACCTGAAACTGTAGAAATGAACACTTTTTGCAAAGATTTGACACAGATGCATTACACTTTTGGTAACGTGTGATAAATTAGTGATAAATTAGTGATAAATTAGTGATAAATTAGTGATAAATTACAGATTATTAGATGAGATGCAAGATTGATATGACGGGAGATCAGATTTTTAACATAATTCCTAATATATAATTTCACAATTCAGTTTCTGATTTTGGCACATTTTAATTTATTTGATTTTGTATTTTTGTTTCCATTTTAGTACTGCTTTTTGGAACTGTAAGAGATGTGTCTTATCAAAGCGTAACAGTTTCCTGTCCAATCCAAATGTAAAATCTTGTTTGATCATTTTTGTCATGTGTGCTTGATCTTGTGGTAGTTTTGTCTCACAAGACCTTGCACCATCCCTCGAAATGCCCGGTGATATCAGTAGGGAAATCTGGCTCTTATCATCACATTCTACAATCTGAAAACCACCAATAAATATTTGCACTGTTAGGACCATGGGCAGTATATCCCGAACAGAAGAATAGTTTATGTATAAAATGTAAAATATTTGAACTAAACTTACCCCAGATTACTGTAAAATCAACAGCTGACAAGATCTACTAAAATGGAGCCAAACCAAGACTGAGCCAGCACCTGTCTGACACTGTTTAAACTTCTAAATCTGGACCAAAACATGACTAGAATTAAAACACATCGAAAGCAGGTGCTGTATATGAGAACTAAAGTAAACTCAGGCCCAAACCTCTGTATAACCTAGGTCTAAACCAGGCCTAAATCAGGGCTAAACCCTTTTCTAAACCTTCTTCTAAAGTCCTGTTTAAACCTTGTTCTAAACCTTGTTCTAAACTTTGTTCTAAATCATTTCTAAACCAGGTTTAAAACTCTATCTAAACCTTGTTCTAAACCAGGTCTAAATTCCAGTCCAAACCTTGTTCTAAATCAATTCTAAACCAGGTCTGAACCCCTTTCTAAACCTTGTTCTAAAACAGATCTAAACCAGGTCTAAACCCTTGTCCTAAACCCTTGTCTAAACCAGATCTAAACCCCTGTCTAAACCTTGTTCTAAACCAAGTTCAAACCAGGACTAAACCCCTGTCTAAATCTTGTTGTAAAGTCCTTTTTAAATCTTGTTCTAAACCAGGAATAAATCAGATCTAAACCTCGTTCTAAACCAGGTCCGGACACTTGTTTAAACCAAGTATAAACCAGATCTAAACCCCTGTCTAAACCTTGTTCTAAACCAGATCTTAACCAAAACTAAAATTACAAATAAACCAGGTCTAAACCAGGTCTAAACCCGTGTCCTAAACCCTTGTCTAAACCAGATCTAAACCCCCGTCTAAACTTTGTTCTAAACCAGGTCTAAACCAGGTCTAAACCTCTGTCTAAACCTTGTTCTAAACCTTGTTCTAAACCAAGTTCAAACCAGGACTAAACCCCTGTCTAAATCTTGTTGTAAAGTCCTTTTTAAACCTTGTTCTAAACCAGGTTTAAACCAGATCTAAACCTCGTTCTTAACAAGGTCTGGACACCTGTTTAAACCAAGTATAAACCAGATCTAAACCCCTGTCTAAACCTTGTTCTAAACCAGATCTTAACCAAAACTAAAATTACAAATAAACCAGGCCTAAATCAGGTCTAAACCAAGTCTAACTAGGACAGAACTTGCCCCAACAGAAACACATGACTCAAAATAATAAGCAGGTAAAGCAGCTGCTGTACCACAGTTTGTACTGGTGCCACATACTGAGACTCCTGCTCTGTACTAAATCAGCACCTCTCTACAGTTA
Source organism: Scartelaos histophorus (assembly GCA_000787155.1). Taxonomy (NCBI): domain Eukaryota; kingdom Metazoa; phylum Chordata; class Actinopteri; order Gobiiformes; family Gobiidae; genus Scartelaos; species Scartelaos histophorus. Next base: position 31,615 of record KN515713.1, read on the forward strand.
CTGCAGTGCCTCCCTCTGTACTCTGCTGTGCTCTGTCCTCTGTGCTCCTCCTCTCATCCTCCTCTTCACATTTCACATGGGGATTAAAAAGTGCAGACATGTGGAAAATGATTGCATCACCACAACAGAAATTAAACTCAAAGTCAAAACACTGTTCACTGTTTTATGTTTATCATGAAATCTTCTTACAAGTATATTTTTAATTACCAGTTTTTTATTTCCAGTGCTAATTTACTTTAATTATGTTACATTAAAGTGCTCATATTCCACTATTTTCTGATGTAAAATTTCCATTTTTTTTATTTCCTGTTCTAATTTACTTTAATTATCTTTTAAGTGACATTAAAGCGCTCATATTCCACTATTTTCTGATGTACGTTATAATGTTTTCATCACAAACACTCTGGAGTTATGTGTTGTTTCATTCAACCATGTTTAATACACAAACCTGCACATTTAGGCTGAGTTTTTCTCTACAGGAAGTGCTCCACTGTGTTTTTAAACTCCACGCACCTTCACTAGAATCATTTGGATGATTTCAGCCCTGGAATTGTCAAACTCTACTGAACTAAAGCTAAAACGTAACTGTTAACTTGAAAACTACCGCTTCATTTTGCATTTTGAGCTTTGTAGACGCAGACAGACTAATATGAAATAGTTACTCAAATATGTGAATGAAACAAAACAAAGCACAACTCCAGGTCTGTTTTTGAGGAGGAAACAACATTCTAACATGACTCAAAGCTCACAAGAGTCCATTTTGGGTTGTGTATCACCTTTAATATTTGATTATATTATGGGATTCTATGATAATTGGTCCAACTTAGAAATTTAGGCAAACTTTATTGATCCACAAGGGAAATTATTTGGACACACTAGCTCACATATCACAATATAATAAAGTGAAAGTGTAAAAAATAAATGGTAAGGCATAATTACATAAATGTAAATGTACATGTCAAAAAAAATGGAAAAACAAATTGTGATTTTATGATGAAATATAGTGCGGTTATAGTTAATATGATGCAAACCCCTTCACAGCTGTGTTCTGTTCTCACTGAAACAGGTGCAGCTGTTTGTTTCTGCACTGCAATGGAAATGTTTAACCGAGCTCTCCCTGCGGTCCCTGGGGTCCTCCGATTCTTGTTTTTCACTTGTTTTCTCGCCTCCTTCCTCTTTCCATCTCCCACTTTCTCGTCTCACATCCTTACCCTTTTTCCCTCGTTTATGCTCTCTCTTTCTTTGCCATCGTTCCTTCTTTCTCTTTCTCCTTATTCCCCCTCTCTGTTTTCCTTTGTTTTTGTCCCTCCTTTGTTTATCTTTCACTTCCTCCCGCTCTCCCATCCTCCTATCTCATCCTCCCACTCCTTATCACTCTCTTCCCCTCCCTCTTCCTCTCCTAACTCCCTCTCTCTCTTTCTCGTTTGTTATTCTTTCATGAAGCTTCATTAAAGATGCAGAGTTTCCAGTGGCAGCAGGTTCACACGCTGACCCAGGCCAAGCACCAGACTGCACTGTCACGTGTGCTACTGTTTGAGAAACACTGGCTCATTTACATTACTTTTACATTATCTTTTTGGGATTTATTCAGCTATTATATATGTCAATTCTAATTTGACATTTTGTAAATTGTAAGCCCCAATATTTATTTAAAACTACTTTAAGGTCCCATGTTACGCTCTTTTCTGATCTGTTAGAATTTTGTTTTGTTTCAACACACAAACCCTGCATATTAGGACTGAGGTCTACTCTAAACTGAAAACACTCTGCACCTTGTGATGTCATGTGGTAATACAGGAAGTGCTCCACTAAATGGTAAAACGTCACATTTTTATACAGCGCTTTTCCACCTTCCAGACACTCAAAGCACTTTACAACTAGGAACTATTCACCCATTCACACACACACATTCACACACACATTCACACACACACATTCACACACACACATTCACACACACACATTCACACACACATTCACACACACACATTCACACACACACATTCACACACACACATTCACACACAGGGGGCAATGACACAACGGCAGCATTCATCTGTGGGAGTTGGAATCGCACCACCAACCTATGGGTCAGTACATTTGACCGCTCAACCAGTTCCGATTATGTCGAGAGCAGGATTCGAACTGCCAACCTTCGGGCCAGTGGACGAACTGCGCTAATGTCGACTCTACTGCGTTTTTAAACTTCACACACATTCATTAGAAACATTTAGATGATTTCACACCTGGAATGTCATTTTTACTAAACAAAAGTTAAAAGGAGCTGTTAACTTAAAAAACTACTGCTTTGTGACATCACAAGGTGGAACAGAACATTTTGAGTTTTGGAGATGTGGACAGATTAATTATAAAGGATTAGTCAAACATGTGAATGAAACAAAACACAACTCCAAATATGTTTTCGATGAGGTAACATTATAACCTGGCTAAGAGGTGCAATATGTAGCTTCTAAGGTGGAATATCTGCTACTTGCTTGTCTCCATGGAGATTTCTTTGCATGAAATGTTCAGTAGTATGGCATTAAACTTATCTGCCTTGTGTTTGTTTAATTACATGTGTTTTATAGGTCAAAAATACAATGAAAAACATGAATTCTCTCCACGTACAGGCTTGCTTCTCCATAGATCTGACTATTAACTCGTCTTCTTTGTGCTTGCCAAATGTATTTCTATACTGTGGAATGATCAAGGCAAAACAGTAATATCTCCATGGACACAAGCAGATGGAGAACCCACTAAACAACAGTAACATGGTGATCTAAACCTTTTAAATCATAGAAGCTGGTACATTGACTTTGGCTGTGAGTGAGGGATAGGTGGTAGGTGAAAACAGGATTTCTCAAACATGCATGAATCAATCAAAAATACAACTCTTGAGTAAGTTAATGATGAGGGACCACTGTTGAAACTCGTAAAAGTTGATTTATTATTATTTATTTGGCCCAATTTGTATCACCAGTTTTACCACATAATTCTGTAGCGTCAAATTCATGTCCAAGAATTTCAGAATGACGAATAATTAGTATTAAAAAATGTATATCTCTTTGAAAATGTCCCCAAAATGTTGCAGATCACAGGGAGTACAAACCCATGGATACTACTTGGCACCTGCAGATTTGTAGCATATTTTGAATTTCAACACCTTCCTAAAATAATCACATAAGTCATTTTTTCAGGTTTTTCAGGAAACACAAAAAACTCCCCCAAAAATTGAAATTATGACAAAGTAAACTAAAAGCGATTATTTTAGGAAGGTGAAGATTTGTATTTTATATCACCTTTCCATTCTAATCTCTGCATATTATCTGTTTTGCACAAATATTTCCGTAAACTTGTTTCATCATAATGCTCGATTTCACAATTTGTCAGTTTTGATAAGCATGTTGCCTTTGTCTCACGCTCACCTCTGCACCAGACTTTGACTCATTCTGGTTTAACAATATGAACTTGTGTTGTAAAGTGCACTCTGTTTGACCCCGGGCTCTTAACAGGTTTTGCCACCTGCGTTGAAATTAACAAAATCACGGCACGAGTTTGGCCTGTAGAGGTTGATAAAGACCTATAGGGGTTTGGTTAGGCTTGTCTCAGTGTTATTTTCTTTTATTTTACCAAAATATTAAGAATAGTTTCATACAAAGTTGGCCCGGTTGGCAGTGTTTTACTACAGCTGTTTAGAGTCATCCATGCATGTTTGAGGCATTTAACCATCTCTCCCACTATTCAAACCCTCCTTATATTGAGCTGTAAGATTCTGTACAAGGCTCCGCCCACATCCCTATATCCCCATGCTCCCACACAACAACTTGACAAACCTGATGTGATTTGCAGTGTCTCATTAGAGGGACTGGGAGGACCGGTAACTTGTATATTGTTTTTGGTGAATATAGCATTTTCAAAACACTAAAAGGAAACACGTTGCTATAAATATGTACTTAATACCCCCATAGAAGTGTAATAAACCTCTTTAAATTGTCAGTAAGAAGCATGCAAGGCTTTACGTGACTGAAGAAAATACTCTGATTACAAAATGAGTGCATATTACAATTGGATTCTATTTGAACCTGATCACTGGTTTAGTCATGAATATATGAAACACAACTTGTCAAACAGTGAGTAAAAAAGTGCATGTTATTACTTGAAGTTATTTCTAGCTACAACTTTGAACAACTCCAAACCAACGTGTTAATTCTTCTGATTTGCGTAGTACCACTGCCTGGAACATGCTTTGAACTGTCAACAAGAACTTGAATCATGAAAAGCATTATTTTTTTAAAGAATGTGTAAACATGCCTTCACTTCTCTGTAATGATCCGGACGTGTTGTAATTGTCCTTCATAAACAAGAAGCTGCAGATATCAGCTCAGATGTTAAAGATGGATTATGTAACTTTTCTGTCAGGGTTACGATTATGAGAATGAGCCTTTAGAAAATGTGTCGTAGCTTGGTCTAGTTGACTTAAAAGCGTTTGGGTTGGGGGTCCGTCACCTTGTTTCTATGGATATGTTCTGCTCTGTTTCAAATGTTCCACAGTGTGACATTAAACAGATCTACATTTACATTTAATCAATTACAAGTGTGGCATTCTGACTGCGAGCTGGGTCGCCTCTCCACAGATCGGACCTGTAACTTGGTCCGGTTTGGTCTCCGTGAAGATTGAAATGTCTAATGCCAAACTGTGGAACATTCCAGACAAAGTAAAAATATCTGCATGGAAAAAAGCATTTGACGGACACTCCACCAGAAAAGTTGCATCTTTAATTTGAACTTTTTGGAAGTTTTAAATTAATTTAAAGCCATTCAGTATATGGGTCAATGACACAACGTGTGTCCTGTCGCAACTTCAGTTAAAAAGGTTGAAATTTCATAATAATTCCCCACATACCTGTAGGACCTCTGACCTCCAAGGAACCAAATATTTTTTTCACAAATCCTGAGTTATTCTGCATGTTTTTTGTCCTTAAAATCTTCAAATGTTCATGTGGTGCGACCGTCCGTCCTTAACTGAGGATTTTTAACCTTCTTTAAAACGACTCTAAATCTAATCAAATTCATTTTCTTTCTTTTTTGTGATATTTTCTCAAGTGTTTTTAGTCCCACATGAAATTTCAGATATCGTGAATAGATATTTCCCTCATAATATTCAAACAAATATTGTCCGAGCATGTCAATTTTTTCAAATCTCAATCTCATGTTCATATGACTCACAACTTCGATTAACATCCCAACCATGTTTTAGAAAATAAAACAATTTTAAGGCGAATCTCGGTCGCACCATGTGACGTTTTTTAAGGTCATAGCCAATTCATGTACATAAAAAACTATAAAAATGCTTCATCTAAATGTCAAACATAGATTTATGCACCTGACATTCTAAAAACTAAATTAAAAAAAATGGGCCTGTTGAAAATCCTAACACGTCCCATAATGACCCATAATCATTTCAGACTTTAGAGGAAGAAATATTTAAATTTGTCTGTTTTTGTTTTTAATAAGAAAATTGTGATGGATCAATGACGAAAATTTCTGGTGGCTCTTTTTTTCAAATTGCCTTTCGCATTAAGAGCTTTTAACCTTTCACATTAAAAGCCCTGCACAGATTGTCTCGCCCTAGCGCACATATATTGCATAAGCAGCTCTTGAAGTCAAAATAGGCGTTATTGTCCGAGAATTAGGAAGTGAGCAGTTGGCATGCTCCACCAGAAAAGTTGCGCAATGCACCTTTTAAAATGAACTTTTTTGAGGCAGTATAAATGATTTCAGCATTTTAGTCTAACTCTTTTTCTTTTTTCTCTCCTCAGATTGGCGCCTATGACCAGCAGATATGGGAGAAGTCAGTGGAGCAGCGAGAAATAAAGGTACGGCTCTCCAAATATATGTTTCTTATATTACACGTACATTTTCACCATCTGCAAATTTTCCGTTTCACTTTTCCTTTATGCTTCCTTCTTGACCTCTTGTTCTTATCTTTTCCAGCATTATTACTATTGTTTGTAGGGATGCACCTGTCTAGTTTTCCAATACCAATTTCGATATAGCTTCATGTATCTGCCAGTAACTGATATTAACTTTATTTTATATTAATTCTATTTTCTGATCTATGTTATAATGTTGTTTCCTCATCATAAACAGACCTGGAGTTGTGTTTTGGAGATGCAGACAGACCAGTAATAAAGGACGACTTCAAAATGTGTGAATGAAACAAAACACAACTCCAGGAAACAAGTTTTTGATGAGGAAACAACATTATAATATGGCTTCAAACTCACAAGAATCCATTTTTGGTACTATAAGACATAAACAACTAAACTAACATAAGGAAAAAATGTGTCAAATACGTCAAGTAACTGTTATTTCTTTGTACAACTTTGTATGGATAGAAAAATCAAACATTATTCAACTTTCTGGACCGTCTATGACCAGTTATGCCTTATTAAATCAATTTATGTCCAACTAGAATATGGGCAGAACAGATATTTTGAAGATATTTACTTCAAATACTAGGATCAGACTGGTGCATCCCTAATTATTTGTTTGTTTTTGTTCCTTTAACTTTTTCCTTTCTGCCTTCTTCCTTTCTTCGGTTGCCATTTTTTGTCTATCTCATCCCCCCTTCCTTCCATCTGTCCTCTTAAAGTTCATTTCTCTGGTGAGTACTGGGTCGATGGTCGCTGCTGTGCATGTCTGCTCACACAGGAAGTAGATTAGACTCCGTAATGTCCAGAATAACAAACAGCTCAATTTGATTTCATTTGTGGATATTTACTGTATCGCACTGAAGGGAATTCTGAGACAAGAGATTAAGATGAAGTCTATTCAGGCTCAGAGGGTCTTCAGTTTGATCTATCAGGACACGCTCTAGTCACGCTTTCCAGAAGACGTTTGGAAACATGCAGATGACTTCTGGTGTAGTTACCAACACGGGGCATGCGATAAAACCGTGGCTTCAGCAGCATCCAAAGGCTTTCCTCTAAGGTTAGGTTTACACTGAAACGACTCACAGTATCACCATATCGGTAACGATTTTTGTCCAGACACGTTGTTTCTGTGTCCGTCCAACGTCACATGGGCAGTAAAAACAAGCAAGTGAAGCATTGTGTCTGAAGTTGTGGCAGCCGATTCTGAATCAAAGAAGATGGCAAGCGTCTTTTCATGGACCAACAACGAGGTTCAGTTGTTCCATGGCCGACGAGCAAGTATTTCTAGCTACACTGTTTTCTGTTTGTCTATTGTTTAAACTGTTTTCTACAATAGCGCCACACAACCAATGTCACAAACCCAGAGAATGAGGAAGGCTCAAGTCACAGTTGTGTGGTTCAGTAAGGAAGCAACTCGAGCTCCTACGTCAGCGTATCAGAGTTTTCAGGCGTCCATACGGTGCGGATAAGATCCGTACTCAGATGAATTCGTGGGAGCTAGCGGCACCAGATTGTTCCATCTCTGGAGCCATTTTCCATTGGATTAGTGTGGACGAACACTGCATCTGCAACAGAAATGACTCGAATATGGACTAGTGTGGATGGGGCCTAATCGTGTCCTTGATTCGTCACTTAAAGGCAGCTGGTCGTAACCACTGATCGACTGAGCATAACAGAACGCTATAGTCACATCCTTTTTTTTAAACATTAGACAAATTGCAATACACAAATTAACATGCAATTAATTAGGAAAAAAAAGAATCCAGTGACATCCATTTTCTCAATTTTCCCAGATTTGTCGCCAACAGAGCCCAAAGGATGTCTTCATCCGCATGTTTTCAAAGGTCTGCCGGTTTTGTGACATAAGCATAGAGCTCAGGCTTGTTGGACTGGTAATCTGTACGATTGG
>KN515716.1:0-12464 GCA_000787155.1 Scartelaos histophorus
CAATGAATTTAAGCAAAGAGACTTATTGCGATTAGCAACGATATTATTGTGAGACTTTTGACGATACGATATCACGATATTTCGGTTATTAGACCCATAGTGACTAATTATTACTTCATTCCACTGTTTATGTAAATATATTGTGCTTCAAAATGTGTTTCCGTGACATTCTGGGAATCCTAATTATTTCTAAACACAACTTTCAGAGACCAGAGAGGCCGCTAACAGCATGCTAACAAGCACCTCCTGATTATTAGACAATAAAATGCTTTCTAATTACATGACAGTAAAGAGACGGCTTATTTTGACCATATTCATCTGTACTAAAGCAAGACAAACACATGGAGAAAACTGTGAGTCTTCAGGGTCTTTAACTCTCACTGCTGCCAGCGAAGGGCCCAGATACTAATCCGGTATTCGGCTTTCTGCTATGACTGATAACTGATATTTTCCAAGACGCATATTTTTTTCTTTTAAAATCCACGACAAATTATACAAATATATCTTAAAGCTTCACTCTGGCCTCGAAAAGTGATGAAAATTGCTTATAAACTCCTTGTGGTGAATAATTAAGATGCTCAGAATGCATAAGGTAAGTGAGGAATAAGTGCAAACTGTTTCAGATGAACTAACTCAGGTTTTTTCATGTTTTAAGGCAGTAAAAATCAGGTACAGCACCTTTGATTTACAAGGATAAGCAACTATAAGGTTCATAAGCCTAATGTTAAAATAGCATTGTACCAAAAACACAAAGTAAGTATTTTATATCGAGTTTATATATATATTTATTTATATAGAGTTTATATAGAGTTTTTCACAGACACATGTTACTAAGACACTTTACAGATCATTATATTTATTCACTCCACTGTCACTTGTACACGCCTTGCCTAAGAGCACAACGACAGCTTTGTGAATGGTGCCTCACAAAGAACTGCATAACTTTTTGCCATAACTTTTTGCTAGGATGGTCTAAAACAATTCTTTTAGATTCTCTAGATTAGAACTCTGCATTTGATTTCTTATCAGTCCAAAATATTTGGGTCAAAATTTTATGCAAATTTATTATTATTATATTTAGAGGTTGCTCAAGACGCTTTAACACTCCCTCACACACTATAACACAGTGAACCAAATAAATAAGGCGTATTCGAATAATTTGTCATTTGATTATATTTTATTTTATTGCTTAGAAAGTCCATAAAGTCCATAAAAAGTTGCTTGAAAATGCAAATTTCCAGGAAACTTCATCCTGCAACCTCACTCTTTTTCTTCCTAAATGATCTTTTGGAAGCTAAAACCTAAAGCAGGGTTCTCATCGAGGTTATCTGAACATTACTTTTTGACAGACCACCATAACTCTCTTTTGTCTCTGCGTAAACCAAATGAGGAGATGTTATTAAACTATTAGATCTAATTAAACGTCATTATGAGTCTTATTAAATGTGACGCTGATTGGACCAAAGGCGCAACAGGACGCTCGAGATCAGACTTCAGTAATAATGCGTTTTTATGTCAGATCGTGTTGATTTTCAAGTGACTCTCAAACCCACTCTTACCCAGATAATGTGTCTTGCCAAATGACACAATGACACAACAATGACAATACACAGTTGATGATATTTTCCACTGACCAACTCTGGATCAGGGAAAAATATGATCAAAATATGACTTAGACTGTTGCTTTATTTGTACAAAATGGACGATACGGCGAAAAAAACAATGACGATTTTTCTTTAAAGCTTCACTGTGGGACTTTTCTAGCGGAGCTTAAGCCCAGTGTTTATTTCAATGAACTGATTTCTTCATAGCGACCAGCAGGGGGCGCCAACGGGCAAAGTTAAAGGTCAAATCCCCGGAGTGACGACCTCTTTAACACTAAGAATTCAAGTTATTCGAGGTATTTTTGAGCCATAAAAACAACTCATTAAAGGTTCGGAGCTTCACAGAGGCGGCGCTTCGTCTGCGTAACTCCATGGCAACATTAAAGCAATACTTTGAAACATTCTCCATGAGGTTTCATGGACTAATGTGGAAGATTATAGCCAAAGACGACAACATTTCAATGGTTTGTGGAGATGCAGACTTGCCCACAGTAAAGATGAACAAAAAAACCTTTATTTTAGTCGATTTTATGGCTAAAAAGTTACACACTGTGGCTTTTTACGTATAATAAAGCAACCCTATATTTCAGAAAATTGACTCTTCTGAGATTTTAGCCATGTTATAATATTGTTAGCTCCTCAAAAACATATCTACCTGATTATGTTTTGTTTTATTTATACATGTTTGAGTAATCCTACCTCTCCGAAAATGCTCTGTTCCACCTTGTGATGTCATCAAGAGGTATTTTTTTCCAAGTGAACAGCTTCCTTTTACCTTTATTTCAGAAGTGAACAGCTTCCTTTTACCTTTGTTTCAGTAGAGTTTGGCAATTCCTGGACTGAAATGATCCAGATGACTCTAGTGAAGATGTATGCGCTTTAAAAACAGTGATTGTATTACCAGATGACATCACAAGGTGGCGTATTTTTTCTGTTTTGAGAGAAGAACTCGGCCTAAACATGCAGGATTTGTGTTGAAGATGCGCAAATGAAAATGTATCAAATCAAAATCATATCATATCGAATCAAAAATATAACAGTTTGCGTTTTGTTTTATTCACACGTTTTAGTCTATCTACATCTCCAAAACCCAAAATGTTCCGTTCCACCTTGTGATGTCATGACGCACTAATTTCCACCGTCCTTAGCAGCTTTTTTTTGCTTTTTTGCCTTTACTTCACTAGAAATGGCCAATTCCTGCACTGAAATGAACCAAATGATTCTAGTAAAGGTGTGTGCGGTTTAAAAACGCAGTGAAGCATTTCCTGTACCACCACATGACATCACAAGGTGGCGTATTTTTACTGTTTTGAGAGAAGAACTCGAATTTGTGTTGAAGATGAGCGAATGAAACAAAACGCAACTCCAGCTTTGTTTGATAAGGGGAAAACATTATAATATAGACAAGAAAATGGGGAAATATGAGTCTTTTAACACATGGACTAAAGCCGTGAAGTGGAAGTGTTTGTAGTTTTCGGCAGTTTTGCGTGCGTGTGTTTTATGTGAGCGTTTTGACAGCGAGGTCAGTGGGGGGTCCCGGCGCTGTCACCATGAATGAAAGCTCCCATATGTTTAGCCCTCCCCCAAGATATGAACAAAACCAGCACCCAGAGAAGAACTGCTACTGACACACTGCCGAGGGAGTCCAGAATCATCTACCCTAAACACGATCCAGACACTCTGAAGAACACAACACTCTGCAAAATGCTCCTTTTTTGAGCTTTTAGTCGTCCCATCATCAAAAACACACCTGGAGCTGTATCGAGTTTCACCAATCCATTCATCCAAAGTCTCTGAGCACTTAAAAATACCTTCTTTGAATTTTACCAGTTTTGTTACGTCATAGATAAAACTCCAAACTTATACGCAGTTTTTAAAGCTCCTGTATAACACAAAATTGACTCTTGTGAGGTTTAATCCATGTTAAAATGTTGTTACTTTATCAACTTTGAGTCCAGCTGAGTGTTTTTTGTTTCATTCACACATTTATTATTTGTCTGTCTTAATCTCAAAGGCTTAAAATGCTCTGGTCCACCTGGTGAATGTTACTTTATCAACTTTGAGTCCAGTTGAGTGTTTTTTGTTTCATTCACACATTTATTATTTGTCTGTCTTAATCTCAAAGGCTTAAAATGCTCTGGTCCACCTGGTGATGTCAGAGAAAAACTCTAAAAAAAACCCTAAATGTGCAGGTTTTTGTGTTAAACGTGCGAGAATTAAACAAAACAAAACTCCAGGTCTGTTTTTTGATGAGGAAACAACATATAACATAAATCAGACAGTCACAGGAACAGGAACAACACTTTTACTGCTGTTAGAGGAAAACTTCAATGTTTTTTTATCATTTAAACAAGGATTTGGCATCTTGGTTTTCTGTTATATTTCTGTTATAGGCGGCACGGTGGCTGAGTGGCAACACTCATGCCTCACAGCAAGAAGGTTGCGGGTTCGATCCCCGGGTCGCCCGGGCCTTTCTGTGTGGAGTTTGCATGTTTCCTCCCCGTGTCTGGATGGGTTTCCTCCGGGTGCTCCGGTTTCCCCCATCAACCAAAAAACATGCAACACCCTATGAACAGTGTACAACAAGGGACCGGCAAGGAGTCCCTCCCTCCTGTGGGTTCACCACCTGCAGAGGGGTTCATAGGGTCTGGGTCTGGTGCACAGAGTAATGGGCAGCGTGCTGACCCAGCCGGATTAAGCGGGAGAAAATGGATGGATGGGTGGATGGTTTTCTGTTATGCATGTTTTATGAAAAGGGCGTCAAACCTAAGTTCAGAAAACACTCTGTTCTTTAATATTTTGGATAAATTCATACCTGGAAATGCAAATCTCCAGGTTAAATTTAGCTTAAAAACTGCAGCTTTGTGACATCACAGGGTGGAACACAGCATTTTGAGCTTTGGAGATGTAGCCAGACTAATAATAAAGGATTCTTCAGATGTAAAAATGAACCTAAACACAACTCCAGACGTGTTTTTGAGGAGGTAACAACATTTTAACATTTTAACATGGTTTAAAGCTCACACAAGTCAAATCTGCGTAATATGAGACCTTAAGCATTCACATACATCAGACAGCAGCGTCATATGGACCTTTAAGCTCATTAACCATCACCAAACTCATCCTGCCATCTAATTGTGTAGCGTAGACTTCATTTTCTTACTTTGCCATCGTCCATTCCCATTGCTGACAGCAGAGGGAGCTCCAGAGCCTAAACTCCTCATTTCTAAAGTACATTTTTCCATATGCAGCCATTATTTTAACTTAGAAACCATGAAATGCTTCTCCCAAAGTAACCCAAAGCCTGATTATATAGGATTAAACCCACAAGGATCCATATTATGTGTTCTTCAGAAAAATGTCTACGGTATATTTGTATAGTGGAGGTGAATGTGCAGAGAGGGAGATGTTTATTGTGACTAGCGCCTCGGTATGCATCAACTAAAGCCTGAGTTACTAGAACAATAAATGAAGTAGAGGAGAGTCGTTTGAAAATGTGGTGTTGAGGGTGAAATAATAAAGCGTAATTTTGACAGTTTATGGATGACATTTACCACACAGGCAGAAATAAACCTGGATTTAAAGGCCAATATTACGTAAAATTGACTCTTGTGAGCTTTAAGTCATGTTAGAATGTTGTTAACTCATCAAAAACGGACCTGATGTTGTGTTTTGTACGGAAGGTCATTTGCTTCAGTTCAACAATCAAAATTCAGAGTAAAATTGAAATTAATTTGCAAGAAAGATCCAAGATGCCAAGGCAGAAGCAATCGATTCAAAGTGAAATGATCTAATTTAGTAACAAACAGGAAATGGTGCAGAGAATCGATCTGATTGGTCAGAATTAGCCTCATCCAAACCTCATCTCATTTATTTCTTAAGTGTAAATCCCGCCCACAGATGAGTAGGCGATTTGCTCCTCACTCTTACAGGATCGATTGCTTCTGTCTTGGTTAAAGGTGAAATTTTTATTCTGAATTTGAGACATATTGAAAAAGTACACTTAAAATTGCAAAATTTCAGCAACTAAAATTAAAAAAATATTTTTTTCAGAGTATTTAAAATTCAAAATCTAATGGAACAACTAATCTAATGGAGCAACCTTTTATTATTAGTCTGTACATTTCCAAAGCTCAAAATGCTCAGTTCCACCTTGTGATGTCATGAAGCAGCAGTTTTCAAGTGAACAGCTCCTTTTTACCTTTATTTCATTCGAGATTGGCAATTCCAGGGCTGAAATTATATAAATGATTCCAGTGAAGGTGTTTGGAGTTTAAAAACATAGAGAAGAAAGAAGAATTCAGCCTAAATATGTGAGGATTGTGCGTTAAACACGTGTGAATGAAACAAAACACAACTCCAGGTCTGTTTTTGATGAGGAAATAACGTTATAACTAATGGTGGGCATAGATTAATTTTGAATCTAGATTAATCTCACTGCCATTCAAAAATTAATCTAGATTAATGCTATGATGTCACCCACAGTGTTCAGAGCCGCTCAAATGAGGCTCGCTATGCTAATGCTATGCTAACGGTTACAGGGGTGAATCTGGAGCCAGGCCTCGTTTTGCGGCTAGCGCGTTAGCTATGTCCATTCGTATACACGGTCTATGGTCGGCAGCTCGTGGCTCCACTGAGCAAGAAGATTAGTTTGAGGCGACTCTTCCCCGGCGTTTCAGTGCTTGACCCGCATCAGCTTTCGTTAAGTGATGCTTTGTGTTTAGGTGCTACTTGACACTGGTAGATCTCCTACAGTAAACTAACTCCACATTGCATAAGTGCGATTCGGCGAGGTACATCCAGGCTAAAGGTGAAAGTCTCATAGTTCACTTACTATAGACCCAGCTCCTCCCAACTTTGAGAATAGATTAATGGTGATATTTTTTATATCGCCCGATAAGAGTCCCACATTATCACAGCTCGTTAACGCCGATAACGACACAACACTAGTTATAACAGATCAGAAAATAGAGTAACATGGGCCCTTTAAGCATAATTGACATAAATCGTGTATAATATAATGCGTTTGCTATATTTATCTCTTAAGCCAGCTGCTTTTTAAAGTTCAAAACACTGCCAAAGAACATTAGAGGTCAACTGCGGAGAAATCAAACAGGATTAGACCACTCCAAGGACAAACTCACACAAGTGCACGCACGAACACACACCGACATCCCAGGTTACTCTAACAATACCGCTTAAAACAAAGAGGATCCACGCTACAATGGTCCTGTTCCAATGGGGAGCTCACCTTACCAACCTCCACACACTCGCACACACTCGCACACACTCTGGCACTGCTGACTGGCCCGGAATTCCCAAGAGGCCCCAGGATGAAAGCTAACGGAGCGCGATTGTTTCCTCCTTTTATTTATTTATCCTTCCTCTGGACACTGGTCAGCTGCGGTTGAAAATAGAACGGACAAATGCGTGAGGATTTGCTCGGGACTGGCAGCGGATGTGAGGCTGCGGAGACAGATAATAAGAGCTCGGGTTAAGCACATGCTTGGATGTAAATGTGGTGTTGTGGATTGAGGATTCTTGGACGCATGCTTTTGTTAATGCGTTATGACAAAGTGAAAAAGGACGACGGGGTGTGTTCGGTTTCCATCCGAGCCGCTGTGGGAGAGATCGCCACGCTGGAAATGACAAATTATTCACAGGGAAAAAAATAGAAGAACGAAAATAATTGCCGTGCAGAAAACTAAGGGAGTTTATTATTCATAGCATTCAGCTCCAGTCAAATGAAGCTCATCGAGGCCTGCATTTATAGAGCTAAGTTACATATTTGTATATCAATATATTTCTGATTATGAATATCATTAAACCACTGAAACTATCTGGAGGCTGTTGAAGATAATGCTCCTTCCTGCCATAGAACTATAATAAAATCTAGAAAATCCAATCCACTTTATTTATATCGCACATTTCATAAACAGTTTCCAAAGTGCTGCACAAGTACTAAAAGCGACAATAATAATATAATGATCAAATAAATACACAGATTAAATCATATTACCGTATTTTTCGGACTATAAGGTGCATCTAAAATCATGACGTTTTCTCCTAAATCCACAGTGGCCTTATAATCCAGTGGCCTTATGTGTGACCTTTGGTTGTGTTTAACCTCCAACCGATTTGCTGTTGTCCACATTAGTCTAATAACGTATTAGTGGGCGAGTCAGGAGGAGTAATATGTTGGCCACATATAGGGCGACTGTGCAACATACCGGTAGTTCTGCCGTGTGGTGTACAAGGACCCAAAATGCCACCATTACCATGCAGATTTCAGGTTTTGTATTTTTGTGTTAAAACTGAACAATGTTGAGAGGATCCGGGCATGTTTGATGCCCAAATCACCAACTGTTAAACTTGTATTTTTGTGTTAGCTACAACTGAGAGTTATTGTAAATGACCTGAATAAAGTTCGATTTATCCGACACACGTTTTGTTTCTCTTATTGTGCCTTATATAATGATGCTCCTTATGTGTGGACAATGACACAACTGACATATTATTTGGTACTGCGCCTTATAATCTGGTGACCTTTATAGCCCCAAAAATACGGTAATCCTAAAACAGTAAACCAGTAAAATCAAATAAGAGCAAAACCATAAGTAAATAAATGAATCTTGAATATTGTTTTCACTGGTCTGAGCTCATTGGTGCATGACCCCAAAAAATGTTTTTACTTCTGCATTTACTTCCCGATTAATGGCCCAACGCCAGAAAACCTAAACCTCCAGTTCTGACCAACAGTCAACGTTTA
This sequence comes from Scartelaos histophorus, assembly GCA_000787155.1. NCBI lineage: Eukaryota > Metazoa > Chordata > Actinopteri > Gobiiformes > Gobiidae > Scartelaos > Scartelaos histophorus. The sequence continues at coordinate 8,374 of KN515716.1, forward strand.
GGTGCTTTTGACGATTTAAAAAAATCATGTTGTAAAAATACAGAAGAATCCCTATAAAATCCGACCTCTGTGAAAGCTGTCGGTGCCTTGTCAGCCGAACAGTTTGATTTAATAAAAATGCATCGTGTCTGTCTGAGCCGAAGCTGCAGTACCTGGACCGACCACTGATCAAACTCTGCTCACGGACAGAGGGGGTGGGACTTATACAGTTATTATTATAGATCCATGGTTAAACCTGAATTTGACCTTACCTTCACGATGGAGCCAGAAGCACGTCCATGGGCACTTCCATTTAAGTAAATCCATTTACGTAAACAATCTATGACATGAGGCTAAAATTTGCAACTCAGGAATATCCTCCATACACAAGACAAATTCCGATATCACAAAGATAATTTTAAACACTGTTCATTAAGAATCGTATTATTTTCTTTTACCGTGTGGTCTTATGTCTGTGTAATCCCTCAGTCGTCCACGTAGGTTCTATAACGGTTCATGATCTTGTACTCGTTCTGATGCAGCTCAAGATCATTCAGGAAAGATTAATTTCTGAATAGTAAATTTACAAAAATGTATAAATATTATAAAAATAAACATAAGGAATGAAAAACCAACAAACGTGGCCATTTGAGGAAAAACGGCAACGGTTCGAGTCGTATCCGAGACCAAGTTTGGAGCTTCCTGTGTCTCTTAAGGTCACTTTGGAGCGGCTTTCTGCACGTCTTTGTTCTTCAGAGTTTTTCAGAGATTCTTTGATGCTAATCCAACGCTGTACCAGTGCGAGAGGACGCAGTCACCTTAGAAAAACAAAGACACGCCGGGAACTGCGCTCTTACTGCCGTTAGAGGAAAAGCTTCAATGGTTTCTTATCATTTGAATCAGGATTTAGCGTCTTGGTTTTCTACGTACGCATGTTTTATAAAAAGGGCCCTACACACTTTGTACTTGAATCATTTGAAGAATTTCTGATGCTGTTAACTACAAAAACTACAGGCTCATGACATCACAGGGTAGAACGGAGCATTTTGAAATGAAACAAATTTCTCTGAGCACTTAAAAATATCATATTTTACCAGTTTTGTTACGTCATAGATAAAACTCCAAACTTATACACAGTTCTTAAAGCTCCTGTATAATGCAAAATTGACTCTTACAAGTTTTTATCCATGTTTTTATCCAGCAATGTTTTCCGTTTAAGAGAAAAACTCTAAAAAACCCTAAATGTGGAGGGTTTGTGTGTTAAACATGTGCGAATGAAACAAAACACAACTCCAGGTGTGTTTCTTGATGAGGAAACAACATTATAACATAAATCAGACAGTCACAGGAACAGAAACTCTGCTCTTACTGCTGTTAGAGGAAAATTTCTATGTTTTTTTATCATTTAAACAAGGATTTGGCGTCTTGGTTTTCTGTTATGCATGTTTTATGAAAAGGGCCTCAAAGCTAAGTTCAGAAAACACTCTGTTCTTTAATCTTTTGGATAATTTCATACCTGGAAATGCCAATCTCTACTAAATAAAAGGCAAAATTTAGCTTAAAAACTGCAGCTTTGTGACATCACAGGGTGGAACACAGCATTTTGAGCTTTGGAGATGGAGCCAGACTAATAATAAAGGATTCCTCAAATGTAAAAATGAACCTAAACACAAGTCCAGGCGTGTTTTTGAGGAGGTAACAGGATCCTAACATGGTTTAAAGCTCACACAAGTCAAATCTGCGTAATGTGAGACCTTTACGCACATTGAGAGGCGTCAGCACACAAACCGAGCGAGCCAGCTATGCCCACGTCTGTGCCAGTGTTTGTGCCCGGGCCGGTGGCAGCACATGTCTCTGTTTGCTCCAGACTTTCCCTCGGATTACCACCCGGCCGGAGCTTTTTGGCCTCCGCCGCTGTGGCCTGGTGCGAGCCGGGCCCGACTGCTGCGCCCAAACACCCACGGGCGCTCTTATGCCCCGCTAAACTCGCCGTGGCCATCCCTGACCGCCGTGCGAATCGCCGCGACGATTATTGCAGCGCCGTTAGCCCCGTTAGCTTTCAAACTGTGCACAGTCCCACGCGCCTCCTGCTTCTACAGCCCCTCTGCCAGATCATTCAGCCATGCAGAAAGAAATCAAACTCAAAATTTTCCGTGTATTTGAGCAAAATTTGTTTTATTCAGTACAGATATCGCGTAGAAGCAGCTCAGGAAGGCAAAATATATCCACTCTGTGCTAATATGTGATATTAAAACTAGATTTGACCGAAAATAGTATTGAGTATCCATTAAATTCCTTCATATTAATGCAGAGTATGACATTTTAGTATCATGACAACACTGCTAATCATAAAGTTTATTATTCAGGAATCAGGAAGTGCTCATTAGTATGTATTTGTTAGTTTTATCGTGGCAGCAAAACTCATCTCTGAAAGTGTGGTTTAAAGTACATTGCGGCTACTTCCTGCACTTGTGAAAAAGGTCTTTTAGTACGTTTTTGTATGTATTAGTATGTTTTTGTATGTATTAGTACGTTTTTGTACGTTACTACATTTTATTGTGACAGCAAAACTCATCTCTGGTCTCTGAACGTTGTGAAAAGTGCTCATAAACCCACTTTTTTATTACACAAACTAGTGTAATGTGGGCAATATTTAGTGCAATCAGCAAATATGGCGTTATTTGGTTATTTGTTGTTGCTCATGTCATGAGGATATATTAAAGTGACTGCATGTAGCCTGGACCCCTACTGTTTAAAAAAGGTACTGCAAACGCAACTCAACCTGTGAGTGTGATCAGGACAAGCCTTCATGGTCCTGTTTGATTTTCAACAAAAAACTGAGAGTGACAAAATGTTGGAGTAGTTTCTCTGTTCTGCCTCCACCTGGTCAATGATGTACTCTGTAGGGGTGTAACATGTATTGGTACGAGGCGTTCGGTTCGGTACAGGCCTGTGCACGAGTGAGTTCGCCCAATTTCTGTGAGTTTACTTTCCGCCAGAACAGCTTCTCCAACACGATATACAAACAGAACAGACTCAACATGAGCAACATCTCCCTCTGCCACAGAAACCTGTGCACAAGTGAGTTTGCCCAATTTCTGTGAGTTTACCTTCCGCCAGAACAGCTTCTCCAACACAATATACAAACAGAACAGACTCACCACGTTCTCTGCCACAGAAACAACACAGAGAATCCACTGAGTCTGAGTCCTTTAGTCCCACAGAAGCAGCATCAGCACAAAAGGAGCTCTTTTTTTCAGCGCTTATACAGTAGTTTATGCTAATTAGCCATGTGGTTTTAAATGTTGTTTCTGTAAAAAGTAAATGTGCACAAACCTGCTTTAAACACATTATAATCCCAAATGGGCTGAAATGGCTATAATGGTTTATTTAAGTTTATTTATGCAGAAGTTTTTAATGAATAATCTGATGCAGTGTAAAAAAGTTCTTATGTTCTTATGAGAACTTTTTGAAAAGTTTTGCGTACAAGGAATTTATTCTTTATAATATTTCATACATTTATTGCTTATTTGAGAGTATTTTTCCTTATTTGATAATATTCTATTTAACTTATTAGTATTACCAAGCAGCACTTTGCATTTATTTTATTTTCTCATTTGTATAATGTATAAAATCCCTGAGTCGTCCAGGTAGAGTCGTCCAGGGCAAAAGGAAAATAAATTTGTAGCAGCTTGGATGAGTTGCGAAACGTATTTGTAATTTCCTTTAGAAAACCAATTGTTGCTTTAATAAACACACAAACTGTACCAAAAATGAACCAAACCAAACGTACCAAACCGAGATTTTTGTGAACTGTTTGTTCTACAGACTGAATTTATTTTATTTTATGGGCATCAGACTGAATATAATGGATGTAGATTGTATTAAGCATTGACCAAATTAACAAAAAACACACACAGCAGATCTTTAGACAGAGCAGTGTCTACAGTTAGCTTCACAATCCCAGGGAATGCACAGTATATGATCAGCTGCAAAGTATACAGTGATTTTTGTTACTCTGCAATGCCACAATGCACCAGTCCCGCATTATAACCGTTTTCCTCGATCTCCAATATCCTTCACGTCACAACCTTGAAATGAGCTGAACGCGA
>JACN01011053.1:0-10436 GCA_000787155.1 Scartelaos histophorus
ATGATGCTGCGACGTAAGAGAGCTAACATGAGGGCTAAAATGAGGGCTAATGTGAGAGCTAATGTGAGAGCTAACGTGAGCGATAACGTGAGAGCGAACCTAAGTGCTAATGTGAGGGCTAACGTGAGAGCTAACGTGAGAGCTAACGTGAGGGCTAACCCGAGAGCTAACCTGAGAACTTACCCCTCGATCTAAAGTGAGCGCTAACGTGAGAGTTAATGTGTGAGCGAACCTGAGTGCTAACGTGAGAGCTAACATGAGAGCTAACGTGAGAGCTAACATGAGAGTTAACCCGAGAGCTAACGTGAGTGCTAACGTGAGAGCTAACATGAGAGCTAACCCAAGAGCTAACGTGAGAGCTAAAATGAGCGCTAACGTGAGAGCTAACATGAGAGCTAACCCGAGAGCTAACGTGAGGGCTAACCTGAGCGCTAACATGAGAGAGTGATAAGTATATAAGCTTGTGTAAGTTATCGGTGTCACAGTCGGACATGTTGGCGTTAACTTTCCGCTGCAAACACAGTGAAACAGGAGCGGCTTCACCTGGCGGCAGCGTAGTGATATGGAGAGAAAATAGTGCCAAGCGATTATGAGGTCTGACTTTTTTCATCGTCAATGGTTTTGTGATGCAAATGTCTCACTCTTTTGAACACATATTGTTTTGAGAAGAAAAATGCTTTATTTTCACGACCCCAGACAACTTGCTGATCTAGTTTCATCAGCACCAAAACTGGGTGAGAACTCGGCTCACGTGACGCTGTCGGGGGTAAGTCGGTGTTTATGCACCACACTGTGATGGGGACAATGTACAGATTCATGTCAAAAAAACTGAAAAATATCCCTTCAAACCTGCAGTGTGTAACTTTTCTGTTGGAGGGTCCGTCAAATAGATGTTATTTCTTTGTCTGGAATATTTCACAGTGCGGCATTAAACCAAACTGGACCAAGTTACAGGTCAGATCTGTGGAGAGGCGACCCTGCTCAGTCAGAATGCCTGTTTTTTCTAGGTATTTTGAGGTATAAAACCACCTGTACTTGAATAAATGTGAGATAGAGCTGTTTAATGTCACACTGCGGAACATTTCAGGCACAGTAATGACTTATCAATACAAAAAAACAGGAAAGATGCACCGTGCACCTTTAACTTGGTTCACGGGGCTAAAAGCGATTGCATTTTGTCATTGTTTATTATATCGGTGTCAACACTTCAGAGTAGCTCCTGTTCGCTGTGGTGATTTAACATTCTACAGTGGCCCAGGAGGGACAAAACCAAATTAAGTCGAAACAAAGCCAAATAAGGTGAAGGCTCTAACTGCAGAAACCAGAGAGAGTCAAATGTAATAAATAACTTAAAACGTAATCACCAGGAGTGCTCTCTCGGACTACAGCAGTCATTAGTCTAAAATGAGACATCACATCTTTTTCCTTGCCTGAAATGTTCCGTAATATGACATTAAACCTGTAAATATATGTTTTTTTTTTCACTGGGTGTTTTAATTGATCAAAAACATGCATTAAAAAACATGTATTCTTACTGTGAGTGGGGTTGCCTCTCCACAGATCTGACCTGTGACTTGCCCCCTGGTGACATCTTCTGCTTGTTTCCATGGAGATAGCCAAATTTAATGCCGTACTGTGGAATGTTGTTTGGTGTAAGCTCAGGAGTCGTCCAAAGAGTTTAAACTTTTTACAGCGCCCAGGCACTGGGTGTTTTACACCAACATTTTCTCAGGGTTTATGAGTCCAAACGGTTTTAGAGTTAATTTGACATTTTTAGAAATGTTAATTAAGTCGGGTGTTTTCTCAGGGTTTATGAGTCCAAACGGTTTTAGAGTTAATTTGACATTTTTAGAAATGTTAATTAAGTCTGTTTAACCCCAAAAGAGAGAGAGAGTTATATTAACATTTAGAGAATAAACAGGTAACACTTTGTAGTGTTTACACTTTATTTTAGTCAGTTTAAGATGAAATGATGCACAAATGTGTCTCAAACTGGTCTTCTCTAGCCTGAGTTTTAGTGGTGGGAGGTGCCAAATTCACACTAAGGGAAGTTGGATTAACTTCAACCATATCAACTCTGGCAAATAAACCCAACTCGAACCTCCATTTAACTTTCAAATAGCTAAAATAACACTTTTTGTGTTAAAAACAACTCAACAACAACAATTTTTTACCCTGAAATGTAAACCCTCCAGTTTTTGCTGTGTAGTCAGTAGATAATAAGTCAAATGATCATTCTGACCCTACCCCTCTAGCTAAAAAAATAAATTAAATTAAATTAAATGTGCAAGTCGCCTAATCAGTGGTCTGACTTGGGTTTTTTGTTTTTTTCTTACAGTGTTAGAAACAGACAGTGGGGGAACAAGTACTTGATTTTGTTACTTAAGTAAAAGTACAGAAACTTAAGCAGCAAAAATACTAAAGTAAAAGTAAAAGGATTGTATGAAAAAAATTTATTTCCTAAAAATATTTAAGTACCCAGTATTGAGTATTTTGCAGATGTTTATGTTTTATAAGGCGTCACATGTACTGATTTCAATACAGATTTGTGCTTTTTTTTCCCCAAAAGTTTTTATTTTTGCTCTAAGTTTTAATACCATCCTGTGAAACATCGTCTGAAAACAAGATGAAAAAACTGATGTAACTTTTAAAATCTTGGTCAGATCAGAGAAATAGGTGGAATTTTGCGCTTTATAGATGCAGACGGCCTAATAATAACTCAAATAAATGAAATAAAACACAACTCGAGGCACGTTTGTGATGAGGAAACAACATTATAACACGTTTTAAAGCTCACAGTCCATTTTGTGTAATACAGGATCTTTAAAAATGTTGTACTTGCAAACGAAATACGATAATCCTCCATGACTTCTGGCTCTTTCGTCTAAACGCTGACTACACTGCCTTAAGGACTCTCCCCGGGCTAATTGCATTTGCTGTGTTGCTAATCCTTAAATCTCTTAATTAATGAGCTCAGATTAAAGGGCTGTTTTATTCATTGGAGCGTCCACTGTCCTGATAAGACTCTCTGGTATTGTTGACATACATTTACAAGTGTCTACAACCACACAGGGACGCTTCATTAACTCTTATGGAGATGTTACAGTACAAGCTTTAGTCTGTGGACACCTCAGAAGAGATACTTGTGTCTATAGCTTATTTCAGACACAAATATATAAGAAAAACTGAATAAAAAAACCCCCAAAACAAACCAAATCACCTAAATACGCCCTTACGTTTCATAACCTTGATTCATAATTGAAACTACACTTTTAAACACTTTTATTTTTGTGTTTTTCCCTGTCAGGATTATAAATATCATAGTATTAAAAGCCCAGTTAACCAGCAGCAGTTGTAAGATTCTAGGTTAGAACTTTTAGACGGAACAAATATTTACAAATGGTGTTGTTTTTTCTTTTTTTTTTTTAGATAACAGATACTCAGGTACCTAATGTGTGGTCCTGGCCCTTATTTCCTTTGATATATTCCTGGTTCAGCCCGACTTTAGTCCTGGTTGAGTCCTAGTGTAGTTCTAGATGTTATTTTCCCTGTTTTAGTGCTGCTTCAGTCCTGGTTTAGCGCTGGTTTATCCCTGGTTTAGTTCTAGTTTTGGCCTTGTTTTTAGCCTTATTTTAGTTCTGGATTTGGCTTTGTTTTCAGCACCATTTTAGCTCTGGTTCAGTCCTGGTTTAGGCCTTGTTTTTAGCCCTATTTTAGTCCTGGTTCAGTCCTGGTTTTGGCCTTGTTTTTAGCTCTATTTTAGTCCTGGTTCAGTCCTGGTTTAGCGCTGGTTTATCCCTGGTTTACAATAGGGCTTGTTTTTAGCCCTATTTTAGTCCTGGTTCAGTCCTGGTTTAGTCCTGGTTTAGCCCCGGTTTAGCCCCGGTTTAGTCCCGGTTTAGCCCTGGTTTAGCCCTGGTTTAGCCCCGGTTTAGTCCCGGTTTAGCCCCGGTTTAGTCCCGGTTTAGTCCCGGTTTAGTCCCGGGTCAGCCCTGGTTTTAGTCCCGGTTTAGCCCCGGTTCAGCCCCAGTTTAGTCCTGGTTTAGTCCCGGCTCAGCCCTCTCCCTGCTTGGTGCTGGTCTGGTCTGAGCTCTCATGTCAGACCATGTCTTGGTGCTGGGCCCAGCGCAGTGGGACTTGTGTCTGAGTAAAGACGCAGCAGAAGGTATTTTTATCTCAAATCATTTAGTATCGAGTGCAGAAGAAAAGCAGCTGTGTGGGACAGAGGGTGAGGGTTTGATCCTGGATGTCTTCACAGTGTGAGCCTCACACTTACACACAAGCTCGAGAGAGGTGGATTTCAATGACTTAATGCTGTGATATAATGTTATAATCCTGTTAACTCATCAAAAACACACATACAATTTTGTTTTTTTTTGTTTGACTAACAGTTTATTATTATTTTGTCTACATCTCTGAAGCTTTGACTGTTTTCTGATCTATGTTGTTTCCTCGTTACAAACCTCTGGAGTTGTGTTTTGTTTAATTTACATGTTTAACGCACAAATCCTGCACATAAGATGAGTTATTTTTATACTCAGTCCTGGTTTAGTCTTGGTTCAGTCTAAATCTCACTCACCCTAATGTAGTCAAGGTTTAGTGCCGGTTTAGTCCTAGTTTAGTCCTGATTTAATCCTAGTTTGGTCCTGGTTTAGTTCTAGTTTGGTCCTGGTTCAGTCTAGCTCTTATTGATTGAAACTGATGTATTCATGACTTAATCGTGGCTCAGTGCTAATTTAGACGTAGTTCAGTCCTGGTTTAGTCCTGGTATAGTCCTGGTTTAGTCCTGGTTTACTCTTAATTCAGTCCTGGTTTAGTCTTACTTCAGTCCTGGTTTAGTTCTGGTTTAGTCCTGGTTTAGTCCTAGTTTAGTCCTGGTTTAGTCCTGGTTTAGTCCTGGTTTAGTCCTGGTTTAGTCTTAGTTCACTCCTGATTTAGTCCTGGTTTAGTCCTGGTTTACTCTTAATTCTCAGTTGGTTTAGTCCTGGTATAGTCCTGTTTAGTCCTGGTTTACTCTTAATTCAGTCCTGGTTTAGTCTTAGTTCAGTCCTGGTTTAGTCCTGGTTTCATGCTGGTTTCATGCTGCTTTAGTCCTGGTTTAGTCCTGCTTTAGTCCTGCTTTAGTCCTGCTTTAGTCCTGGTTCAGTCTTGCTCTTCAAGGTCAAATCTGAAGTCCTTTCTCACAGTAAGAATGGATATTTTTTTCAATGTATTTTTTAGCAGTTTATCATGTGACGTTTGCACTTGAATTCAAAGTTTAATTCTGTTCTGTGGAACATTCCAGCCAACACATCCTCCACCAGAAAAGTTACACCGTGCACCTTTATTTCCTCTCATTTACATATATATTTCCTCACACTTTTAGTTTCATTTTCAGTTTGTCGTGCACTCATTCTCTCTCCGTGCCACAAATCAGGTTCAGTCAAAGCTTTTATTTTATGCTAAATTGACTTTTATGAGCTTTAAGTCCTGTTTTAACGCCGTCACCTCATCACAAACGTATCTGGAGTTGTGTTTTATTTCATTTACAGTCTGTCTGCTCTGTAACTCAGCCTAAAAACGCAGGATTTGTGTGTTAAACATGTGTGAATGAAACAAAACACAACCCCAGGGATGTTTTAACGAGGAAACCGCGTTATAACATAGATCAGAAAATGGCGTAACACGAGCCCTTTACGCTAACAAACTTAAACAGAAATCACAACTGTATTTTATTAGCAGGGTTGTCTTTAGATCTCTTCTGTAATTCTGCATTTTGCACTTTTTTTTTCCTGCCAAAACTCTAATATTGCTCGTGCCAGGGCCATCTGGTGTCTCCCTTTGTCTTTGCCCAGTGATAAGTCAGGATTACAGCCTTGACTTATACTCAGAGCTGCTTCAAAATACACAATATATCATTTTGCTGGAAAAACAAAATGACAAAATACCAGCACCTCTTTTTTTTACAGCCCTGGGGTCGTAAAACCAGGCAGATGTTCTTGAATGTTTAATATTTCTATCTTTAAAGGGCCCAAATTACGCCGTTTCTTTATAATTTATGTTATAATGTCGTTTCCTCATCACAAACGCACCCCGAGTTGTGTCATAATTGCTTAACACTCAAATCCTGCATCTCTCAAACATCTGTTCCACCTTGTGATGTCATGCGGTGATACAGGAAGTGCTCCACCGTGTTTTTAAACTCCACACATCATCCAGAGTTTCGTATCTTTCCCATATCGAAGGTTAAATTGTAGCTGAACGGAGCGCTTTTGAGCCTCTGATAATGAGACAGACCAATAAAAATGTTCTGAAAACACCTTGTGATGTCATAACGTGGTGTGCAATACAGGAGGTGCGCCGTTATGCTCCTTCACTAGAATAATTTGGATGATCAGATGGAGGAATTGCCAATTTCCACTGAAGCAAAAGTAAAATGCAGCTGTTCGCTTGAAAACTGCCTCTTCATGACATCACAAGGTGGAACGGAGCATTTTGAGCTTTGGAAGAACAGACTAATAATGCAGGATTTATCAAACTTGTGTGAAGGAAATAAAACAACTCTATGTTTTTGATGAGGAAACATTCTAAAGCTCAGAAGAATCAGTTTTGAATCAATGACGTATAAGGGTTTTCAACAGGCAAATGTAAAAATGTAGTTTATATGGAACTTTTTCAAATATTTACTATTTCAGGTGCATAAATCTGTGTATTTTTAGTTTAGTTTTTTTTTTTTTTTAATGTGCATGAATTGGCTACGACTTATAAAATGTCATGTGGTGCGACCCAGAATAACCTTAAAATAGTTTTATTTTCTAAAACATGTTGGGATGTTCATCTAAGTTCTGAGTCATATCAACATGAGATTGAGATTTGAAAAAAATGGACACGCTTGGACAATATTTGTTTGAATATTATGGGGGAAATATCTATTCAAGAAAGATGAAATTTCATGTGGAAATAAAAATACTTAAGAAAAAATGCCAAAAAATAAAGAAAATACATTTGATTAGATTTAGAGATTTAGAGATTTAGAGTAATTTTAAAGAAGTTTAAAAATCATCAGTTAAGGGCGGACGGTCGCACCACATGATATTTTAACACTTTAAGTACAAAAAACATGCAGAATAACTGGAATTTGTGGAAAAAAAATGATTTGTTTCCATGGAGGTCAGAGGTTCTACAGGTATGTGGGGAATTATTATGAAATTTTAGCCTTTTTAACTGAAGAAATTAAAATTTTCATTGACCCTTTTGCACCTTTTGCATGATATTGGACCATTAATGCCTTAATATAGAGTAAACCTGGACATTGTGCCATTGTGACTCTGACTGATCCGGTTAAGCTCATTTGGAATGACAAAATAAACATATTTTATAATTTTACCTCATGCATGGACCAAAGCTGCACTGCTTTTATTTTAGTAAAATTTTTTTTGTAAGACAACCTCAATTTTTCATTACTCAGTCATAATGTAAACTCTTACCAGCGCGTCAAAACTATTATATTTACTGTTTTTTATATAAAGAATTACAATTCATAATTAAGAATTGAGCTAAGCATTCTGGTCCGGCCCTCCACAATATTTTCTCTTTTGCTATAAAACATTCCAGACAAAGCAGTAAAATCTCCACGGAGGTAAAAGTTTGAGAAGCCTCCACCAGAAAAGCTACATGGTCCATCTTTAATTTAGTCTTGTACAAAAACACATCCAGACCGACGCACGTTTCACTCCTCTTTTTATTCTCGGGGCGATTCCGTTGTCCTCCCCTCGCCGAGATGCCCCAGCCCCCTGTCGGCTCCGGCGCCTGCCAGTCCCTTCACCTGTCAGCGGCTGGAGTGTGCTGCAACCGCCGGAAAAATACATAAAAACATCCATCTCGAATCAAAGCGGTCTCAGTGCACAAAGCTGTTGGAGGTGCTCTGTAGTCAGCACAAAACCCGCTCAGATCTGCCTCGGGAGCAGATGACGGCGCATAATGAAGCTGTTGTCTGCCAGCCGGCTTCCACATTATCCTTTTGGAAATATGTTTAGGAGATTTTTATTTGCAGTGATTTTATTTTACTGTTTGTCTAATATTGTTTTGATCTCAGCTTAGTTTTTTGCATAATTCATTGTCATTTGTAATTTTGTGCTAATGGTCCATATTGAGCTGTTTTCTAATGTGTCATAATGTTGTTTTCTCACTGAGTTGTGTTTTCTTTCATTCGCACAAACACACACACACACCCAGAGTATTTAGGCTGAGTTCTCGTCTCGAGTGGAAAAGGCTTCACTGTTCCACCTCCTGATGTCATCTTAATACAGGAAGTGCTCCAGACCGCACCTTCACTAGGCTCATTTGGATCATTTCAAACCTGGAGTTGTTAAATACGACTGAAAAAAGGTCAAAGGAGCTGTAAACTAACGCATTGTGACATCACAAGGTGGAACGGAGCATTTTGAGCTTCAGAAATGTAGAAAAACGACGCAAAATGGACTTTCACTTCATCAGTTTTAACATTTTCTCAGGGTTTATATGAATCCAATCTGTTTTAGAGTTAATTTAACATGTTAATTAAGTAACAAAGTTTCCATTTAACTACGAAATCAAGAGTTATATAAACGTTTTGAGAGTAAATGGATAACACTTTGTAGAGTTATCTAGATTTAGGTAAAGAACAAAGAGATATTTTATTTTTACACTTTATTTTAATTAATTTAAGATGATTATTTTTATCAATTTTTATCCCAAAAACTGCGTCTCAACTGATAAATGTTATTTTTGTAATTTTTTAAAAATCTATTTTTAATCCAAAAACTCAATCTGAACTGATAAAGGTTATATTTGTATTTTTGTAAAAAAAAAATTAATCAATTTTTATTTTTTTTTTATTAATTTTTATCCCAAAAACTATGTCTGAACTGATAAACGATATTTTTGTAATTTTTTTTAAATCAATTTTTAGTCCAAAAACTACATCTGAACTGATCAACGTTATTTTTGTATTTTTGTAATTTTTTAAAATACATTTTTATCCCAAAAAACACAATTGTAAAAAACTGTTTCAAACTGGTCATCTCTGGCGGGAGTTTGAAGTGGTGGGTGGGAGGAGCCAAATTAACACTTAAGAAAGTTGAATTAACACTAGTAGAAGATAAATTAACTTCAACCATATATAACTTTGGCAAATAAACCAACTCAAACCACCATTTAACTTTCAAATAGTTAAAATAAAACCTTTTGTCTTAAAAACAACTTGGAAATTTTAACCCTCCAGTTTTTGCTGTGCACTGCAGGTTTACTCCAACATGTGTGAATGAAACAAAACACAATCCCAGGTCTGTTTATGATGAAGTAACAGCATTATAACATACAAGTTGATTTTTTTGCCCAAAATTTCAGATATAAACACTTAAAATCTATTCAAAAATGACTGAAAAGTAGTGAAATGATCTGTCCGTGCAGCAAGATTAACACAAAAAATGTTACTAAAGCTCACAAAAGCGTAATCCAGGACCTTCATTTTGTGTGTAGATCTCTTTGTTCCTGGATAGGCCCCCAAAAAGTGACAATTAAAACAATAATGCTACAAAAATCGATGCCTAAAATATCTGAAATATAACCCACATACATATTTGATTGGACATTAGTAAATGAGCTGGAAAAACTAGTGATTTTCTTCATTTTACTGACCCCTGGTGGTTGAAGTTAGTATCTTAAAGGTGACTGACCACATCAAACTTGGGACTAAACTTGGACTAAACCAAGACTTAAATGGACCCTGAGTTCAGCTGTGAGTGGCTTTTACAGTAAGGCCAAGTCTCTGTGGTTCTCTTCACTGTGATAATCCAAAAAACGACAAAATGACGGGCAGAAAATGTCGCTCTTTTGGGTCAAGGAGACAAAACCGTGTAGAATTCTTGGAGGATTTGCTTTGACCAACACAAAGCAGATTACGGCAAAGATCTAATGAGGATATTGTGGTTGGATTTGGGATGAACCCCTTCGGGCTCAGCAGAGAGACCAGCTGCGACAGAAGTACCCCAAATACATGAAGTACTTTGAGTCTGATTGGACTTTATCTGGACGATTACTTAACTTATTATTTAACTACTGTCAGCCCATGGACCAATGAATCTAAGCTTCATTCTCAGTGGTCCATTAATGGACCTCTGAGCTGATCACCAGGACTAAACCAGGTCTAACCGGGTCTAAGCCAGGTCTAACCCAGGACTGGATGAGGACTGGACCAGGACTCAGTGGTTCCCGCAGAAAAGGCAGTGACTGGGGACAGGAAATGACCTGGTTCAATTCTGGTTCAGTCCTAGTTTAGACCTCATCTAGTAGTTGTAGTAGTAGTAGTAGTGGCAGCTGTAGTAGTAGCAGTAGTAGTAGTAGTGGTAGCTGTAGTAGTAGTAAAAATGAACTTGCGTCTGTGGTGTGAGTCAGTAGTATCAGTAGTAGTAGTAGTA
>KN515722.1:2316-19260 GCA_000787155.1 Scartelaos histophorus
ACACACACACACACACACACACACACACACACACACACACACACACACACACACACACACACATACACACACACACACACACACCTGCTCCAGTGCAGTGGCCCAGACAGCATAATGTTTATAATCAGACTTTCACTTTCAACTTTCTTCTGCCTACTCAGTCTGTGGCTCTGGGAGTCCCCTAGACTAGTGGACACATATGCCCACGCACACAGCATGTACTGCCCCAGGGGAAAGCCCCATTCTCTGGGACTATGCCCCTCCATGGTGAACATGTGGGGGTTGGCCTAAATGTCAAAGGTAAAAGGTGCCACAAAAAGGAAGTGGAAACAGACTGATAAAGGAGGGGGAACCCCAAGGCTTTTCTGATGTTATGTTGTCAACAATAATAATAAAAAAAAAAAAAAATCATATTTGAACCACAATTCTGAACTCTGATGTACCACTGCCAATGATGCCTTTGTATCTCTTCCAAAGCATATAAAAACAAAATCAGAAAAAGAGCTGAGCCTTTTAATATAGACCTATTTTATTTACAACATATTAAGATAGATGCGTTAAATTAAGCATTTAGTTTAGTAATTCTACAGCACAGAAACTGGAGATGAATACACATACAGTGGACCTTGGACTAGATATGGTTATGTACCACTTAAATTGTGGTTTAGAAACGCCTAAAAATACTGCAGTATAATAAAACCAATACAATACTATAAAATGCTGTACAGTACTGTAGTGTCGATTCAAAAATATTTTTCGTTTTTATTTCAGTGGTGTTCTAATGGTCTAAATCTTGCGGACACTTGACACTTTAAACAGGAACTAAACACACTGTGGCTACGGGAAGTCGGAAACTTTTCAAGGGTGCACAAGTTTGTTTACAAACACCAGACTCCGGTTTGGCAGAGCGTTTTTTGTCACTTTTAAAGTAAGAATTTAATGATTTCGCAAGTCGATGCCTTTGTCAATGCTTTAAGTTATCGGTGAGTATTTATTTAGAGGTATATAGATCTATTTTAACAATCTTAGCATATGGTCTTTCTTAGTGTTTCAGTTTAGCGGCTATTTTGGCTAAAGCCTTAAATCTGATGAAAAATGTGTTTATAAATGTTACAATACAATACGACTGTCACTTGAACATAATTGTGGAAATGTATGGGTTTTGAATAATTACACAAAACCAACAACTTTGCCCATTTTGTTCACAATAATACATTTGAGTGGTTATATACATTTTAACTGTAACTTACTTAGTGATATTACTTTATGTACTTTATGTAATGTGTTGGTGCACATATAGATTACTCAGCAGGGGCCCCGATGGCTGTGGAAAACGACAGGCTCACCCTGAGGCGTCTTGAGGTGCCAGTCCACAAATTTATTAAAGTGGCAATACCCACGGATTTGGAAAGACTACAAAAACATCATAGTAACATTTTAAAGGTTCATAGTCTCCATAATTATCACAACGTTTAAACACAAATTCTTATTATGATCTGGATTTAACACTTTTTATTTTTTATCCTCCACAGTATCAGCAGTTGCAGCAATGGGACAAGCTTCACGACGAGCACATAAATGCAATTCGGACAGTGCAGGTAGACCTACAAAAAAGAGAATTTGTTACATCTCAAGTCCTTTAACTAGTGAAGATTTTTATGTATAATCATGTCACAAAGAGTCCCAGTAACATTTGTGGAAAATATTGTGAGGAAAAAGCTGATTTCAGACCCCACACTCCTCATGCCCCGTTCACATATTGGTGGGTATGAGAGGCCTTTGGGACATGTTGTTTCCCGGAAGCCATGGTGTCTCTGAAGGTGAAATATTTCCAAACAGGACGCATCCATCCTCTCACCATTCCCCCTCACGCCCGTGGGACCAGGCCAGAGTGCTTTCCTGTGTCTTCATAGTGTTAATCCGAAGATGGGCGTAGTAATCCTGACCCTGTGTAGATAACATCTGTAGTAGATAAAGGGAGGAGATATGCCTATACTCAAAATTCATAATATCACACAAAATTAGAACATACACTGTATTGTCAGAAATAAAGCCAGCAGAAACAGTTGATTAAAAGTAAATATAAAACAAACTTGTAATCCAAATGTCCAAACAAGGATTTTACTTATTTTGTATAAAACTTGCAAAATATATTCTAAAATGCACATGATTCTTGTTCTAGTTTAGCATGTCAAATTTCAGTTTGTTCTCAAATGTTAATGCTTTGGTTATTCAATTAAAAAAAAAATCTTCTTATAAATGGAAATCGCAATTATTGTCAAAAAATAATTGCTTTTTTTTTTTTAATAAACACAAGTGCACCACAACAAGTTAGTACTATAGACTTGGTGCACTGTTCTCGTCTATAATTATGGATTCATTTTACCTCACCTAGATCAGCATCTAAGCAGACTAGCTAAAATCATATTCTGAGTCAATATTAATTTTCCTGCTCTGTCTTATACATGTGGTTGGGCTTGATTTGCAGTTTGACAGGTGCTGGACCCAAGTGACCAATCGTTAACCGTATATTTTTCAGTTTTATGCATTTACTCTGAGAAGTAGCCAATGCAGGGATGTTTATTCATGTAGTGTGATTAGCAGAAATAGATATTGGCAGGCTGCTGACCCCATGAGACCAGGTTGTGGTGTGGCCTGGGGGGCTGGTGGCTGCGCTGTAATCCTCCTGTCACCCCCAGGGCACAGCGGGACTTGGGGTTTGTGCTCCCCAGAATAATACCACCCCCCACCTCCTATCTCGACTCCAACCATCAGCACACGCACGCATGCACGCACACACACACACACACACACACACACACACACACACACAGAGATATATATACATAGAAAACGTTACACCAGAGTCAGATCAAGCTGTATTGATATTTTGCAGCTGATGTCATCAACATTACCTTGAGCTGTGATGCTAACTGAAGTCACTTCTCTGTCTGTAGTTATGTTACTCAAGTTAGACTTTAATCTGACCAGAAAGAGCCGACTTGGTTGGAACTACAGCAGGTTAGATGGTTTGTGTTCTTAAACAAGTCTCTCACACATCACATTACTGTCACAAGCCAGGAGTTTTTTAGTTTGTCAGACTTACCTTTTTGCTGGAAATCTAGTCCTGAAAATGTACTGTTTAAGTAAATTTTTCAATTTGTTTTTTTTTTTTTTTAATTTTTAATCTTAAAACTTGTTTGTCTCTGTTTTTAATGTGTGCATTGTGCCATTATGATAAAGCCAATAGAGATTCCTCCAGACATATTCCTCCAGAAATTCATACTTATACTTATTCCATTGTCTTGAGTGTTTCACAGTATTGCATTAAAATTGTCTATCTTAATAGAGACAAGTAAAGGATCGATCTGTTCTAATCCAATCAAATGTGTTGTTTTTGTTCTTAAATTACAATAGCACTTAATTTTGCTATTATTTATTATTTGTTGGTAATAATTTCACTGTAAAGGACTTTCTACTTGCCCTGCAGCAGTTGAGAGCAAACCTGAGAGAAATGGAGAAGTTGTGTGGTCGTGTTAGAGTGGAAGACGCTGCCTCTCTAGAGAAACTGGTGCAGCCGATCAGAGAAAGAGCCTCCGCCGCGGTCCAAGACTTTCTCCTCCTGCACCCTGCCCCTGACCCCCAGGTGACCCACGCACCTGCCGATCATGCACCTGCCACTCACACATCTGCCGCTGACTTGTCCAGCAGTCCACGTGATGAAGACGCAGAAGAGGAGATGTTATGTGGGAGGCAAATTCAGCTCCTCGTCATACCTCCGGATGAGATCGCAGCAGAGTCCTGGGAAAATCTAGAAGAGGTACACACACATTCCTCAGCGATTAATTTACAATACAAAACACAAAAAACTATTATGTACAAAAACATTATGACCATGGACAGCTGGGTGGGTGGGATGTGTGTGCTATTGAGACCCACCCTTAAATGTGATTTAGCTTGGTTTAGATTGGTTTGGTTCTGTTTTAGATCCAGTGAAATTTGTGAAATAAAAAAACATAACACTCTATAAATGAGTTATTATATTGTTCAAATAATGTGATTCCTAATAGACTTGAAAGTGCAGTATGTTGCCTCGGGGGCTGCAGATGACATGTTAGACTTACTGTATATAGAAGGACCTTTGTATTCATTTTTGGTCATGTTGTGAAACAGCTTCACTATAATCCTACAAGACACTAGGGGCAAGTTATAAAATATAATAGGAAACTATATGTTTCTTAGTTAATTTGTTTAAACTTGTCCAATACAGTCATACAGAATAAACATTAATATGTGCTTTATAAACAACAACAACAACAATCTAATTCAGTGTTTCCCAACCCAGGGGTATGGGGACTGAATAGTATTTGATTATAAAATGTTGTCTTGAGAATATAATATTTACTAAAAATAACATCAGATTTTTGTGTACAGAATCATCTGTACACAAGTTATGAGGTACTAGTGACAAAAAAGGGTTGAGAACCTTGGGAATGTGTATTACTGCTGTTATATAATGATGTTCCTGACTAAAGTTCTGTTGCCCCATATTGTAATGGTGTAATACCGTATCTCCTACACAGGATCTCAGAGAGCTGGGTGGTTTGGTGACGGAGTTCTCCCTTCTCGTCCATGTAAGTATCCACTGTCATAAATATTACTGTGTGTTTAGTGGTTACTCTTGTGTTCACATGTTACACCTCCATAGATTTCCCTATGTGCATGAGAACAAAACAGGATAAGCTAGTTCTCAGGGTAACCAGGATGTGCTTGACTCCTGTTTGTGTTGCTCGGTGAAGTCCTCGGAGAAGACTTGGGAGGGATCAGATAAAGTCTATATGAGGCCCTAGAGGCTACAACTCACTTTGGCGCAAGCAGGCGGTGGAAGAGGGAGGAGAGAGGATTTGAGAAAGCTTGGTCCACTGGGAAGAACCAGGAACAAGGGATACATATGAACAGGTGGAGAACAGACGCCTCAGATTATCAGTCTATCCTCAGGGATGGATAGATGGAGGGAGGGAGGGAGAGAGGGAGGGAAAGATGGGTATACGATGGATGAGCACAGAAAAATGTGGGGAAGGGAGAGAGAGGAGATGTTGCTGGGGTAAAAGAACCAAAAAAGGGGCAAGGTAGTGTCGGATGGGGGTAAAGAAAGTGCATAAACATGTTCTGGTGACCCCTGAAAGATGCTTTTAAGGGAGTGGTTCCATGTTGGAGTGGAGGCAAGTCTGCATGTGTGTCGTGTAGTCTTGATATAATACCAAACCAACTCTTTTTCAGTATTTTTCACATTCATATATTCATATTGAATGTGCTTTTTGTCATGTTTCCTTATTTCTTAAGTAAAATCCATTGTATAAAGATAACAGATTTAATTTAAGTCTCCATTTCAGTGTGGTATCTAATGATAATCGGAAATTTTTTATACAATCATTAAACCTATGAGAAGTACATTTTGATATAAGTAATAAATGTTGTTTACAGGAATCCCTCAATAAATATATGCGAACTCGTGTGAATAAACATGACTGTTGAAAATCTGCACTATAATCATTCAATAAAAACAGCCTCGTAAACATTTGTCTATTTAGCTTCAGCAGTTATAATAAATAAATAGATAAATAGCAGTAAAACTAAATGGGAGCAAATATGAGAGAGGAATAGTGATGAGTAAATATGCTTTGGTTGTTGTTTGGTCAGAGTCTGGCCTCACAGAGAGAGACAGCTGCCACTCTGAATATTTCATGAGAAGGACACAATGCTCCGTTCCACACACTCACAGCCAAGAGTAATCTGTGCACTGATAGTACAAGTGTTACTATGTTCAGATTTAGTGTTTGGATTTTGGTGAGAACAACCTAAAAATGAAAGATTATTGATTTCATTATTGGTTTTAAAAAATTGATTATTGATTATCGACTCTCTGAGAAAAAGACTTATTTCACCAAGTTTTTATAGAATAGCCTTCCACACAAGATGAAAATGTTCAAATGCTGTTTTTTGCTGTTCTATTCAAATACCGTTGCTTCTAAAATGTAAAAGGTACATTGCTAAATAGTTTAAATTATGCAGTGTCTCCAATATGCATTTATATACATATACATGGAGAAATGTCATTTATTGCTTCTCTTTAATATTTTAAAACCCATGTTTTGTACACTGTAGTTACATGTACAATTTAATTAAATATACTGTGTAATGCCAATTTATTTTTGACATGTTAATATCATGGTTAATATTGTAAATGGAAATTAATATTGGCATCTTGGCAGTGCAGTTTATTGAATCTTAATTGTTATAATCAGAACATTTCAGATTGTCAATCATCAGTGTGGGGCTTCTAATCAACAAGTCTTCAGATAATTTTGTGACACTGAAGGCAATTAGTTTTGAGTAAATTTTGGGTTTTTTTTTAGGGTTTTTTTTCTTTTTCAAATGGCACTGGATGTTGAGGTTAATTTTAATGATTTTATGGAATTATTTAAAGCCTTATTTCATTTTTTTAATAGTTAAAATAAACTAATTGAATAAAAATTCTCCCATATCACCAAGCCCTAATAAATCAATTATCCCCTTCTGCAGTTCACCTGTTCCCTGTGATTCCTGTGCTCTCCCATGGCCTTGTTTTTACCTCTGTGTTCACACTTGTGCCTCGCTCCAGTGGGGTAGTGTGGTGGGTGTGATGTGTCTAATGTGTGTGTGTGTGTGTGTCTAACCCCTGTGCCTCAGTCCCAGCAGGAGAAGATCGACAACATCGAGGACAACGTCAACATGGCCGCCGCAAATGTAGAGGAAGGGACACGCAGCCTGGGGAAGGTAAGTGTCTGCAAAAACTCCATATCTCACTCTGGTTAAAGTAATTTATTTTCATAGTATTAATCTGTATTTGAGTAGTTTTGACCACATTTAAAGCTGCTCTATGTAACTTTTCTGGTGGAGGCCATGTCAAATCATTGCAATTGCTTTGCCTGGAATGTTCCACACTATGGCATTATATCTACCTCTCATTTATTTCAGTATGGATATTTACATTACCCCAAAATACATGCATACATACACAGACGTTCATACTTTTTACTGTGGAGGGAAGCACCTCTCCACAGAGCTGACCTGATGGGGTCACCTGCTTGAGGCCATGATTCCCCAGTTTAATGCCATACTGTGGAACAATCCAGGCAAAGCAATAACAAGCTGGTGCTTTGCCTTCCACCCAAAAAGTTAGGTAACTTTATTTTTTCTTTGGCTGCATTCATACTTTTCCTGGTTTGGTTCTGATCCTGATTTAGTCCTGAGCTAGACTTGTGTAGATTTGGTTTAGTCCCAGTTTTGAAGAGGGGTTAATGCAGCCCATGTGACGTAGATTTAGGTTTCTAACATTTCCGAATGAGTTCAAGATAATTTAGCTTGAAATACCAAAATGAAATCCACTAATGCGGTATGTGCATGTAAATGAATTTGAATTGCAGTCAAGACAAAATAAGATTGAATCAAATATTGTGATT
This sequence comes from Scartelaos histophorus, assembly GCA_000787155.1. Taxonomy (NCBI): domain Eukaryota; kingdom Metazoa; phylum Chordata; class Actinopteri; order Gobiiformes; family Gobiidae; genus Scartelaos; species Scartelaos histophorus. The sequence goes on from KN515722.1 coordinate 9,819, forward strand.
TATCCACATCCAAATCTGGGTTCATTTTTTCTTTTTTCTTTTTTTTTGCCCAGATCTGTTTTAATATAAATTCCCCTTTGTTGTGTGTGCGCCCTGACAGTCTGATGTGTGTATGTGTGTGTGTGCATGTGTGTAAAGTGTTTGGGAGATAAGGAGATCGATGGCACTTTGCCTCCCAGCCATTCCACAGCGTTTGTCCCTATTGATCCACTCGAATACGGAGGAAAGCTGCAATTAAGGAAATGGAAAGAGGAGAGGGCTTGAGAGGAGCAGAGGAGTGATAGAGTGATAGAGAGGTGAGCAGAGGCGCGGTGACACCAGACAAGGGTCCCCGTGTGCACAGCATTAAGGGGGCTTTTGAGTGACTGGTTAATAGTTTTTCAGCCGATCCTATTGTCAATTCAAAACGCACGACGCTGTTGTGAACAAACGCCCAAGTGCCAAGTCATCCTGCCAACGTGACGGCCTTCACACATATTACACTCTTGGACTCATGAACTTTTGATCTGTAAAAACAAAATGAATCAGCGGGCTTTCTCTTCTCTTTCTTTCTCATATTACACCACACTGAGCTTGTGAAACTTACTTGAACTTGCTTTGGCTTTTAAAGATGTCATAAAATATATGTGTTTATTCACTCTGACTAAATCTAGCTATCTATTAGGTGAGGGGGTTTCTAACCTTTTTCTAATGAAAATGCCAGAGAGCTACCAGCTTTAGCAGTCACATAAAAGAGCCACAGCGAGCCTTAGATGAGGTAGACTTAGATACCGATAAAACATAAACTGTTATCCATTTATTAGTGTACAAAGTTAGGCATCAAAATGATACATGTAAACCACAATTATCATTATTCACCACAATACGTGTAATTCAGAAATCCTAACTTTTTGGAAGGGGGTGGAGAATTACCGGTAGCTCCCGAACTGCAGGTTGGAGACCCCTGTGTTAGGTGTTAATAATACTGCTTTTGTCTAATATTTATTTATAAATATATAGCTTTTCCAGATGTTCAAAGTGGCAAAAGTCACATCTGCCTTGTGGTAGACCAATCGAAGTAACAGTTCATCTTCAGACTTAATCAAATTCAACTTGTGAAGACAATTATTGATCTAATAAATTACAAAATCTGTTATTACTTTGCCTTTGGAATGTTCCGCAGTATGGGATTAAGCTCATCTATACCATGGAGTCAAGCAGGTGACTCCACAAGGCGAGGAGCGGCAAAACTGTTCATAGAAAGCATGTATTTTTAAGGCAGTTTTAGCAGCATAAACACTGTGGAACTTCTTTTTTTTTTCTTTTAAAGACTATGGAACATTTTAGGCAAAACAGTAAATCTCCATGGAGACAAGACGGATGATGTGTTTGTTCCACCCTGTTTATCTAATCTTATAGCTTTTATAACAGTTGCAACACTTTGATAAGTCAATACTTCCTCTACAGATTAACTTTAAACTGTACTTTTAATATGGCAAAACTAACCGGGATTTCATCACCCAAACATCGCCCCAAATGTTTAACCCCATAATTGAACAGCCTTAATTAAACATTTAAAACCGAAATACTTTCTTAATTTAGATAGAAATGCATTCATTAATCCATGTTATTATGAATATTCTTGAATAGTCCCTGCTCGGTTTGTGATGTTGTTGTAGTTGTTTTTGGTGCTAGTAGGGGGTGTGGACAGATAGTGCAGATCTGAGTCGTGTCAGATGTTTTAGCTTGTAATGTGAAAGCTTGTAATCTGTCATCAGGTCAGACTGAATTAAACACATAACACCACCCCCCTCTCACTGCCCATGCCCCAGTCCTTTCAACTGTTCACAGATGAAATTAAAATTCAACTGCCACGGGGCGGGGACCAGCGATGGATGCTTTTGAACTGCATTAAATTAATAGTAAGCGTTAATCAAGTTTGTGTGCGTGCGTAAGGCCGGTCCGAACGTCTTAATTGCCATCAGCGCAGCCCACCTTTCACTTTGAAGATAACAGCCGTAATAACACAGTGGCCACTGATTCCGATTCCCTCAAATTAAGATAATCATATTACTTTGATGAACTATAGGCGTTGTGGTTTACGTTTAAACATGCAAGCAGGTTTGTGTACCTTTCCTCTCCCGTCTTTGCTCTAATCTTGAAAGGATAGACGCATCATAACTATCAAAAGTATTTAAAAGGTGTGTAAATTAAACTGCAGTCCTATCTCTCCCCTATGTGTCTCTCCAGGCTGTGGGTTACAAGTTAGCCGTCTTGCCGATCGCTGGAGCTCTTCTCGGGGGAGTGATAGCGGGTCCTCTTGGCCTCCTGGCGGGGTTCAAAGCTGCAGGTGTAGCGGCCGCAGTCGGGGGAGGAGCGCTTGGCTTCGCTGGTGGAAACATGGTCCAAAAGCATCGCAAAGCTAATTTAGATCTGCAGATGAAACAGCTGACCGCCCCACCATCAAAATCTGAAGAAGAGTTACCCAAGGATAAATGACAATGATATTTACCAATGATGAACTACACACTAACTCTCATGAGAAGCCAAGGATTGCCTTTTAAATTGTGTAAATGCCTTATTTATTTGTTGTGTAATTGTCAATGTGAATAACTACAGTTAATGTGCTACTTTAAGGATTAAAAAGTGCAGGGCATAACATTCTGCTGTAGGGCACACCACCGGCTTGTCTCCGTGGATTTGTTATTGCTTTGCCTGAAATATTCCAAAGTATGGCATTTATCTAACATTTATTTATGGGTCTTTTGCCACTCTTTTGCTCTACTAGTAAAGAAATAACATCTCCATGGAGACGAGCAGGTCGTGTAAATAGTAATAATGCACTTAAAATGTTCTTTACATAAACTATAATTTTGTACAAAGTGCCACTGAATGCAACTCATTTTCATGATTAAAATTGCTAATTTTTGCCAAATAAAATGTTTTCATGTGAACTACAGCAGTGTGTAAATGATGACTCCAGACAACAAATATACTGTAAAATGTTTTAATTTAGTTTTCCATTTTCCTCTTCCCCTTTGAGATGAATGAATTAGAAATGGCATCACTCATTCTCCACCCTTCGGTTGCTCACTTGTTTTTGCTGATGTGTCACTGTACAAGCATCTGCCCAACTTTGCAATCGGCTGCAATCCTAAATGTAATTCACCGGATTCAAATTATGTACCAAAAAGGCATATAAAGAAACAATGGCAAAATATTTCCAAATGGTTATTTTGGTAAATTGTGGTTATGCTTTCTTCCTTAATGACAACAGCAAGTTAACAGTGAAACAACAGCCATTCCATCTACACAGTTAAAACAGTTTAAAGATGCATTATGTAACTTTTCCTGCTTGTCTGCATGGAGATCTTATTGCCCTGCCTAAATGTTCCACCATATAGCATTCAACTTGTATTGCCCTGTAGTTAAGCAAGTGACAACAACTTACAGAGCAGATCTGTGAAACGGTGACCCCACTCTGTTAGAATGTATATTTTGTTATTGCAGAAATGCAAGATGGACGAACTGTGGAACATTCCAGGCAAAGCGGTAGCATCTCCATGGAGACAAGAAGGTACCCTCCATCATCATATTTACATAATGCACCTTTAGTGTAATTCCCCTGATCCCAGCTCAATGGCAAAATGAACAGAAGTGTGCTTGTAAAAAGTACTGAACCTGACTGAGTGTCCATTTGTACTCACCTTTGCTTTAAATGTCTGGAGAGGTCAGTATTTACAAAGTGACGGGTAGAAAATAAATATATGGGACTAATGTTTTCCACTCATACAACGAGTGAACAAATCTATAGATCAAAAGTAATCTGGTTTACAATATGAGTACAAAAAATGTACCCGTAGTTTAAACAATTCTATTCATACTACATTTTGTAATCACCTGGCCTGTCACAATATCTATTTTATCAATTTATAGTTCAATGACGAGCCTATAGTTCAATGTTCAAATGAGGGGTGAACAATATTTTTGGTCTCATTACATATCGAATGTACTTTTTGCACTTATAGGGAATTTTTATTTGTAGACCAACCAAAACATTACTAACAAATGACATTAACTACAGTGTTTATTGTGCTTGGTATTAATTTCAGCTTGAGTTTAATTTACAATGAGATACATTTAGAAAAGGGTTTATTGGAATTAAAATGCTTTATATTTATAGTTTCAGTGCAAAGTGTTTTTTTATGTTATAGTTGTACATTTCCTGTAAGATATTGCACTATAAATCTTTCTATTGTGACAGGCCTTGAAATCACTGCTGCAAAAGTGAGTCTGCTTAAGACACTATGTGGGCACTACCAAACAGACTTACAGCCAAATACTGGCTTACATCAAATACAATATGTACATTTGTAAATGAATAATGAAAGATTCACTCTAAATGATCGGTCAGGAGTACTTTTTACAGGCACACTTAAAGGTGCACTACGGAACATTTCTAATAGAGGGGCCACAACCTGCTTCATGGAGATGGTTGCTTTGTCCTCAATGCTCCAAAGTGTGGCATTAAATCCATTCTGTTTATCTCCATTAAGATCTGTGGAGTGTGACCCCACCTACTGTAAGAATGCATGTTTTTCTTGTTATTTTACGCAATAAAAACACATCTAATTGAAGAAAAGTAAAACGTTTTATGCCATACTTTGTAACATTCCTGGAGATAAGCAAGTCCCCCCTCCACCAGAAAAGTTCCATAGTGCACATTTAAATCAAGTACCAGACAAAGAAAGAGCCCGGCCTCCTCTGCATTATAAAATATCTACTTCAGAACTATGTGCCCACACACAAGGTGGTCAAGGAGCTTCCATAGGTGGTCATGTCATTGCTTGTGCCTTGTATAAAAATGCACTTGGCCACAGAGAGACGCAGTCAACAGGCGTGGGGGACTATTTGGCGTCTCCAGTAGCAACAGTACTCAGGGGCTGAACCGTAAAAGTGGAGTGACATGTTTCAATCTACAAAATCAGTCATGAAAAAGCCTGCAATAAAATAAAAGAAATTAATTTAGACCAAAAACAGAAACCCTATGCTGCACAAACGTATTTACAAGCTCCAAAAATAAAAATAAAAACTGTCGCTGCTTCTCTAATGCCCCAACCCTATACCATGTTTCTTCATATCCCCTTTTCCGTTTGTTCCCAAATAAAAATAGTACATCAAAGTTATGAAAATAGAGGTCACTCCGATGCGTCTGTGTCATGGACTTGCACGGCTCTAGTTCTTCTTGCATGAATCCTGTTTTTTCCTCTTGTTTTCCTTGGTTCTTTGCTAAGGGTTGTTGGGTGTTGCTGTGTGCGGTGGGCTTGTCCCCTCCTGTCCACTGGCACTGGGTCTCTGGCTCTGCAGGCCTGTCCCTCACAGCTCATCTCTGTCCCGTGTGAGGATGGTGTAACGCTTCTCACTCGGAGCCAGCTTTTGGAAGGAGCTGTCCGGGGGGCTGCTGGCCACTTCTCCAACCATCTCCTGGTGACAAATTAGCTGATTAATAAAAATACTGACAAAAAAAATCTTACGAATGTTGAAAAGTCCTCAGAATATAGCCCATAATGGAAAAAAAACTGCAATACTACATGTAATTAAAATATTTTTCCAGAATTGAAACCCAACTTTCTATATATCATAATTAAAACACAAACAAGCTTTAACAATTATGCCCCTTCATAGCTATAATATCTATTCATCAGTTTATATTTTAGTATCATCATGTCACAGCTATGTTTAATGAGGCATGATATTGTCAAAGCACATTCCTAATTTGTTCACGGACTAGGGTAACAGCACTGTTTCCAAAAAAGTGCATACTATAACTATAATATGCACAGTAAGATGTATTTGAGACATAACTTTCATTTTGTTTTTCATTGTCCATTGTCTGACCTGTCCAGGCGTGCTCTCCGTGGGATCAGGTCCGTGATGAAACTCTCGGTGCAGTTTTCCAGAGTGCAGATCCAGCACGAATTGCCTCAGTTTTCCGGGAACGCTACAAGATTAAAACACAAATTCCAACACATTATTTACAAAAACAGATCTGCTTATGCCTTAAATCTGGTCCGACTCCACTAATGACAAATACCGGTGTGAGCAGCTACAACAGTTACACAGTTTGTGAAGACTGCTCATGTAAAGCTAGGTCATACTTAGCCCCTCCAGAACCCAGAAAAAAATAGTAATTAACTTTTTTTCTTAATTGCAAGTTCCTAAATCAAAATTTTAGTGAGCTTTGAAATGGGCGTTGTCAAGAACCAACAAATACTCAATGTACTGTCCATCAGACCAACAGCAGCTTCACTCCTCCTCACATATAAATCAGAATTTTTTGGAAGATTTTATGTTATGTGTGCATAGTTTTTTACCAACTGCTGTAAAATTAAGACAGGATCCAACAGCAGAAGCCAAGACTACAGAGTGTCAGCTCCACCAAAAGTCCAACCGTTTATTTATAGTCCATGTAATGTTCCACAAAAGTACTTGCAATAAATATTGACCCCTAAAACTTATTGTTCATGCTCTCATTTATTGAAGTCGAAATAGTAATTATCAGGACGGGCCTAGTCGTGCCGTCATATCACCAAACAGGAGCTGGTCCCTGGTCGAATCCTGTGTCACATACATTTAAAACATACACTAATGTAATCACTGTGTGTGCCACAAGCTGCACTGATGTGATGTAATTAGGTTGTGGTCAGTCCTCGGGCCAGGCTGTGATTGGGGGCCAGGGATCGCCGCGGTGCCGGTGGAGGGGGGCAGAATAAATAAGATTAAATTAGATTAGACTGGATTAGTTTAGCACTTATTGCACGTGCCAAATCATGTCACATTAGCTCCGGTGTCCTGGCCCATTCGTACAGGACAGATTTTAGGAGCTTTGACATTTCTTTGGTGTTCAGTCCACAGTGCAGAACAGTGGCCGTGTATTTAATATTTCCTAATTACAAAAGATTAAATTAACGGAATATTCATACTGGTTGAATTGCATCACTGGAAAATTTGAAAAATGACAAAGTCTGAAAGTGACGAACTAACTTATCCACAAACCCACTATAACCTGTACGTACTCTTGTTTTTCTGTGTCTATTGTCTTGGGATTTTTACCTTCTTAAAATGTGAAAAACAGAGCTAGTCTTTTTTGAATGGTTTGGTGCGATCCAAAGTTATTACTCATTTTCCTGACAAATCCCAAATACAGTTGTGAGGAGTTATACACATTAAAGCTAAAGATAACTAGCATGCTAACAGTGCACTTCCTGTTTTGGGACAATACAATTTATAATTCGACGCAGATATTACAGAGTGGTCTCATTTTGATCTTAAAAGCTGCTTTTATAACATATCTATACAAATTTTCCTCAACTGCATGATAATAAAAATTAAATTGACGTATGGCTATTATTATTTTCATTTAAAAGCATAAAAAGATACTTACGCAACGTCTTTAAACTCCGGGAAGACGTACATATGCCTAAAGGAGTCGATGGCGATGACCGGACAGTCAGCAGGAGTTTTCTGAATGTGGAGCAGTGGATGACGGAACTTATCACAGTCCGCGTGCAAAAAGTTTATAGACCCTGAAAAGAAGAGCAAAACAATTAAAGTAATGCATTTTTAGTGTTCAATATGTTGCATTCACAGTTACCTCAACTATGGCTTTGTGGTTAAATACAACAGCCACATTTAGAAACGAAAGTGAAGAAGTAGATTCACTTTAGCTTATGAACTTTGTGCCAGTTTTTTTTTTCATGTAGAGTAATTACAGAGATATTAACCATAAAATATAAGTCAATTTCGCCTATCTTTGCTGCGCGCCATCTCAATTTTAAACTCTGGGCAATTTAGAATGACATAATATATAGTATGGTGCATATATTGAGGCACTTACCTTTCTCACTAATTAGCTGTCGTGCCACTTCATGCTGGAACTTTTCTAAACTTTCGGTATCTTCTTTCACGTGGAAAAGGATGAGGAACGGGAGGCCTTCTTCTGTCAGCTCCTGGTCAATGCATAACAACACAGGCTTAGACACCAGAGTTTGAGACAGATGGTGCCTCCGCTATCTCTGCATTCTGTATGTACTGTACACACATCTATATTTCATAATTTTACTACAAACAGCAATAAATTATGATCACTTGGGCATTTGGCCACGTGAAAGTAGGACACACCTGGAGCTGCTTGAATATGGACAAAAACGATAACTGATATAATTATTTTAAGCAATAATTTATACACTCACAAATGTAAACCATTCATTAAACTATTATAAATATGTAAAGCTGAGGAATTTATGCTTTAAAAGCAATTAGATCTACAAATTTTCAATATTATTCCTGTGGCTTAAAACTGACAGCAACCACGCCTTTGTGCTTGAATGATGGCACTGCTTTTTGAAGCTATTGTGAAAAATGTTACTGTGATTCATTTATGCTGAAAATATGTTAAATTTGTAAATTTTTGTTTCATGAAGATCAAACCAATAGCCATAAATGCAGTCAAAAAATTAGTTAAAGGTGTATTATGTAACTTTTTGGTGTGGGGTCTGTCACCTCTTTGTTTCTATGTAACTTAAGCAGGTAGCACACTCTCCATCAGAAAAGTTACATACCTTTGCACTTTTAAATGGAAAATTAGACCATAAACTCCTACCTACCCCACAGCTCAAGTGTAAATTAGGTTAATTCACTTAAACCTGACCAATTACATCTTCTTTTTCACTAATTGAAGCTGTAACCGTCCAGTACGCACCTCTCCGTTTTCAAAGGTGATCTCTCGGACCAGAGGCACACACTTGTCCTGGGTCCAGGCATAGGCCAGATCAAAGTTCGTGAGGGCGCCGAGGTACACCATGTCGGGGGCGGTCTCTCCGGGGGGTCTGTAGATGATGTTGTCCCCACTGAAGCGCTCATGCTCCGACACAGCACTACAGGGCAGAGAGACGTAGAGATAAGTTTACTTTAGATTGGGCTTAACAATCAGAGTTATTTATGACAGTAGGTTAATTGCTAATCACCACCAAAGGCCATATCTAGGATTGGACACTATAAAATGATGGATAACACAATGACAAAATATCCAATGAAAAAGATACTGGGACACTTTTCAATTTCTTTTAATAATTGTGCTCACCCAAACCCAGCCAGGAATGTGCAGTCATCTCGCAGGATGTTGGCCACTTTTTCAAATGTGCGATAGTTGTCAGAGTCCTTCTTTTCAAAATACCCTATGATGTTCCTCTTGCTCCTCTATTAGAAAAAATATAATCAATTAAAACAAAAACATGAACTTATTTCCCAAGTGCTTGTACTTGTGAACACTCCACTCACGTCCACATTAGCGAGCTCCGCGGGGGTCATGACCTCTTTGATGGGGTCGACCTGCTGCGTCCTGATGAAGTCTGCAATGGCGGTCACAGATCTTTGCCCCCTGTACTCCCTCTTCATCATCATC